>JAAGKR010007427.1:0-29686 GCA_011419295.1 Clarias macrocephalus | reverse complement strand
CACATCTGGAACACGTCTGCAGTTTGAAGGTAAACAGTTTTACTCTGATAAGCTGCTAATTCCAGATCAACACTTTAACCAGAATTATGTGTACATGTGCATTAAATGTTGAATATTTCACATTGTTCATATTTAATATCATTTCTGTTTATTTGTTGCTTTTCCAATTTATTTGTAAAAGGTGAAGAAATTAAACTCTGTCCTACACCTGGAACACTTAACAAGAACACACACTCTGTTACACACCAGGGTTCAAACAGCAGAGATGGAGAAGGTCAGAGTTTTAATCAAACAATCTTTCTTAATTTTCTTTATCAGAAACTGCCGTAATAAAAACATCTACTTTTCAATAATTCATCTGAAATTTAAAGGGTTTATTTAGTTATTCGTCCCAGTTTGTGTATTCTATTAGACATTCCAGCTCTTTGTTATAGAATATTACTAAGTATTTGTATTTAGTATTTATTTATTAATTTATTTATTCATGTAATTTTTCAACGCAGGTTCCAGCTCTACTGATCAGATGTTTGTGCTCTTCTGGCTCTCTGTTTCTAGAGTTGGAGTTCTGGTCTTCATTATTGTACCGATGATTGTTTTTGTTTTCAGGTTACGATTAAAATAGGAATTCAAATATAAATGTCATAATTGTGGATTTAAAGAGGAAACTCTGTGTTAGATTAGAGTTAATTTACAGGAACAGGGAAAAACAACAACCATACAGGTAAAAAGTGCAAACAAAATTTTTCAGAAGAATGCCATGTTCTTATAAGGAAATTAATAAAAGTAATTTTGCTTTTGATAATTTGCTTTTAGGGTGCACGGTGGTGTAGTTGTTAGCACTGTTGCCTTGCACCGCCAGGGTCTGGGTTCGACCCCCGGCCAGGCTCGATTCCTGTCTCTGTGTGCATGGAGTTTACATGTTCTCCCCGTGTTTCCTCCGGGTACTCCGGTTTCCTCCCACAGTCCAAAGACATGTAGGTCAGGCTAATTGCCGTTCCCAAATTGCCTGTAGTGTGTTTGTGTGTCTGTGCCCTGTGATGGATTGGCACCCTGTCCAGGGTGTACCCTGCCATGTGCCCCAAGGCTCCTGGGATAGGCTCCAGACCCCCGTGTCCCTGAATACAGGATTAAGCGGTATATAGATGATGAGTGAGTAATTTTCTTTTAATGTTATGGCTGCTGTATATTTTAGTCAGGGACAGCTTTTAGATGGACACAGACATATTTGAAATGTGTCAAATATCTCATTTAACTAAACACAAATAAAAATTACTTTTGTAAATTGTACACACACACACACACACACACACACACACACACACACGGTACACATTTTCACATGGCAGAATGTTCCTTTAAAAACAGCAGAAGCCGTGTAAAGGATTGAGACTTTGAGGAAACATCTTTGAAACAAAAAAAAAACTATAATAATAATAATAATAATAATAATAATAATAATAATAATAATAATAACAGGCATTAGTTCCACGGGTAAAGCTATCAGTAGAACCTAGCTGGTTAACCTGCAGGCAGCTCTATCACAAGCTAATGGGGACATCATCCTTATTCTAAAGCAAGCGAGCTTCATGCAGGTTGAGATAAATGCGGCACTACAGCATTTTTTAAATAATAAACATTTACGTTTACATTTAATAGTTATATAATTTATACGAGAAGTTAGCTTTTGAATTTGCTAAGTTCTTGTTTTATTTACACAATATTTGTAATAATAACATAATTTTTTAATGTAGATAGATTACTGATCTCTGATAGAGAGTCTCTGACTTTGGAAACTGGATCTTTAACAAGGCATCTCTCTAATGACACTTGCTTTTTGCTTTAAGCACACACACACACACATGGTCCCAGTGTTCTAATTTTGTTTTGCTGCTGGTATATTTTGTTTGTTTTTGTTCTTGTCTTGTGTCCTTAAGTGTTTGAAAGGTGCTTATAAATAAAATGTATTATTATTATTATTATTATTATTATTATTATTATTATTATTATAGTAAACAGTACACACGCGCACGGATGTTGACTATACAAGTGACGCCTGCTCACTTAGACTAAGCATGGGAGCCGATTACCCATGATCCCATAGTGTGCAAGAGAGAAGAACCATTTGCTCAGTTGTGATCACACGATGCTCCCCAAACAAAGCGCATGTGTACTACTTGTATATCAAGACCTCGCTTGTTTATAAGTTAAAATGTATTACAAAATGTTACTCATTTTGCAAAAACACTCACAGACAGAATCATTCGCAATCCAAGGTTCCACTGTAGAAATGTAGTCAAATAATATTAATATGAAAATATCACTTCTATGTACATGTGGTTGATGATTGTATATACAGGAAACAAAACCATACATAAGCAACCAGCAAGTAATAATAGAGAGAATGAACCAGTGAGAACAAAACCAGCAAATGCTAATAAAAGAGAGGATGTAATGAATGATGTGACCGTAGTGCAGTGAAGACAGAATGTATATGAGCATATTTATTGTGATGTCAGAGAAACAGATAGAGTTAAACCTTGGATTGCGAGCATAATGTTTTCTGGAAGCGAGCTTGTTTATCAAAGCTGATAACTTGATTATTGTGGGTGGAGAGGGGTAGGGTACTGTGTTGGACACACACACCCCTCTCCATGCAAGTACACACCCCTCCCCGCGCGAGCACACACACACACACACACACACACACACACACACACACACACACACACACACACACACCTCTGCGCGAGCTCACACACACACATCCGCGCAATGAGCTAATTTTCATTTCAAATGTTTCCTACACCACTGGTCTTTTTGCTTCCTTTCTATGGGTTTTGGGTGAATTTTACTGACTGGTAATAAATGGTGGGAAACAGTCATAACAGAGAGGTCATGGTTCTCAAACACACAGGAACAGACAGGCAGACACACACACACACACACACACACACACACACACACACACACACACACACACACACACACACACACACACACACAGACACAGCACAGCATTCCTGAGCTCCTGTCCTCTCCAGTCTGAAAAAGTCCTATACTCTGCAGTTTACATGTTCAGAATGTCATATGTAAATATGGAGTAGGTGAGTCGGGACAGTCATTCATATAATGGATTTGGTGTGATCAAATTTGTGGTTTAAATGATCCTCCATCAATCCCTAATATGAAGTGATCTGGAAAAACATCACTAATACTGGTCAGAACCAGTACACAAGCTGGCCAAAGAGCTAATAAGTCAGGAGACAGATGCAGACAGATGAGGACGCATCAGAATAGAAAGATA
The DNA here is from genome assembly GCA_011419295.1 of Clarias macrocephalus. Classification (NCBI taxonomy): domain Eukaryota; kingdom Metazoa; phylum Chordata; class Actinopteri; order Siluriformes; family Clariidae; genus Clarias; species Clarias macrocephalus. The sequence continues at coordinate 26,382 of JAAGKR010007427.1, read as the reverse complement.
GTGTATAAATTAACTAATTATAAATTAAGAGTAATATTAACAATGATCATGGTTCAGAACACAGAACCAGAGACAGTCTATTAAATGAAGAACACCTCAGACTGGTGCAACCAGTTATTTAGAAACAGGGGTAACAGGTAATGTGAAATATATACGTGCAGTTACTGTATGATGTGAGAAACCCTCAAACAAGCCCTGGAGGATGACTTCGGTGTGGACCTTGGCCAAAACAACAACAAAACACTGCTTTAAGAAGCTAACATTCCTAGCAAAAGAAAGGCAAATAAACAACATGTAGCTTACCTATCTGGACAAAAACAGAGACCTAAAAGCCACACCCAAAATAAACAGCAGCCACACCCCTACAACCAGTCACTGTATAAAAGGGAATGTTTAAAAAGTATGAATAATGTGATGATGTACAGCAATCAAGCAGTCAAGAGACAAGTTGGAGTCTAACACAATCACAATTCACAAAGCCAAAGTCACACAGAATATATGGAACATATGGACACTCGCAATACAAATGCATGCAAGCACAGAGCGACTGGTACAGAGCAGGAAGGTCCGGATTGGATCTGGAATTGAGTGACTTCAACAGAGGAAACCACATACACACGTACAAAACCAAAACATCTCCGCACATTGTCATTTATAACGATGATCATCATCTCTATTGAATAAACTGATTGCTCGGTTCAATTGCATTTATATAATGGTTTTAACAATAGTGTTATAGAAATACAAAAATCTTTACAAAAAATATAAATAAAAAATAAATAATAATTATAATAATAATAATAAAATAAAAATGTAAAAACAATGTATCCCTACTGAGCAAGCCAGGGGTGATGGTGTAGAGGAACCTCCCGTGTTTGGTCAAAAGTGGTTTTGTTAAATGTTAAATCATTCATTCATATTCTATTCTCATTTATTCATTTTCAGGGTGCCACCATTAGATGGCACTTTGTTCTCAAGAACACATTAACCCATAAATCACTGTGTGACATGTTACTGACAGCATTGAAGTAAACAAAGATTGAAATCAGTCTTGCCAGTCCTTTTGCCAAATTTAAAATGTATGAAATAAAGGAAGCAAGGATCTTGACTAACAATATTATATATAAAACTGCTGCTCCGTCATTAAGATTATAAGATTATAAGATAATTTTTTATTCACCAGCTAAAAAACTTTATAAGCAATTAAATAAATGATGCATGTGGTTTATTTAGATAGTTACAGGTACTATACAGCATTGAAACCTTATTAGAACAGTGTGAGAGGGCGTTTATGGGGCGGGGCTTCGTTCACTGCATCATTGCGGGGGTCAGACCCATCACGGATTGGGGAGGGTCCTGCCATGGAGAAGGCGGCAGTTTGAAAAGGCTTCTACTGTAAGTGCAAACATATGAGAGAAAATGGGTTTTAGTTAACATGACATCCACTATAGTGACTTTATTATCTGTTCACTAAAGGAGACTTGTGTAAATATTATATTGTGTGTTAGTGTGTACATATACCATATATATATTATAAGATCTTTCACATGGTGGCACCACAGAAACAGATACAAGAGACAAGGTCATACAGGAAAAGGGTAATTTCATATGAACCGCTCAACTCTGAGCTTTACACCTCCGGACCTCGCTCTAAACTCCCCGCCTTTTTTCTATAGCATAGAGAAAGCCAAGATCCATTAACGATGGTAACCAGCCATGCCTGATCTAGCGGCCTACCTAGTGAGTATTTGGAGTGAGAGAGGAGGGAGATTTAGACACACACATATTTAGGCCCACATTATGATGTATATACGAAACGTCCTTGCATATGACTTAAATTTCCCAACCCAAAAATATTGATACAAAATTTAAAGTAAAAATAAAACAAATTAACCTGCAATTTACCTTTGAAAAGAATCAAGTGGGCAAGAGACCAGCGGTTTGATCTGGGAAACATGAAAGGAGGGATTTATTCGGCACATGGTGGAAGGAAGACGAAGTCTGACGGTGCAGGGGTTGATGATCCTAATAATCGTGAATGGGCCAAGGAACCTGGGGGACAGTTTGCGAGAGACGGTCTTGAGGGGGATATTCCGGGTGGATAACATAACCCTTTGGCCTACTCGGTAGGGTGGTGCCCTGGAGCGGCGTCGGTCGGCTTGCAGTTTGAACGCCAAAACGGTCTGGCGGATTTTCAACCTTGCGTTCTGCCATGTTCTCCGGCATCGATGAATGAAGGCTTGGGCAGAAGGGACCGAGACCTTCCTCCTGTGGAGGGAACAGGGGAGGCTGGTATCCTAGGCAGCACTGAAAAGGAGAGAGACCGGTGGCTGCCGTGGGTAAAGAGTTGTGGGCGTATTTGATCCACGGAAGCGTTCGGCTCCAGGAATGGGGATCCTTAGAAGTCATACACCGAATGGCTGTCTCTAGGTCCTGGTTGGCCCGCTCCGTTTGGCCATTAGTCTGAGGATGATAACCCGAAGAAAGGCTGGGCGTTGCGCCAATCAATTTACAGAAAGCTGTCCAGAATTGCGCAGCAAACTGGGGTCCACGGTCCGACACGATGTCTATCGGGAGCCCATGGAGCTGGAAAACATGGGTGATGAGTAGTTCTGCGGTTTCCTTGGCAGTGGGGAGACTAGGCAGGGGAACAAAGTGAGCCGCCTTGGAAAAGCGGTCTACTACCGTGAGGATGCAGGTGTGGCCCTCGGAGTCCGGAAGTCCGGTGTCAAAATCAAGGGATATATGTGACCAGGGTCTGTGCGGAACAGGAAGAGGTCTAAGGTGACCAGCAGGTGGCTTATTGCTGCTCTTATTCCTGGCGCAGACATCGCAGGCGCTCACAAAGTGGCGGGTGTCATCCCTCATGGTGGGCCACCAGAAACGCTGCTGGACGAGGGTTAAGGTGCGTGCCGCCCCTGGGTGGCAGGCCAATCTCGAGCCATGCCCCCATTCCAGGACGTAGGGTCGTTCAGTCTCCGGGACAAAGAGTTTGCCGGTAGGTGTCTCTGGAGGTTCAGGTCCTTGGTTGAGTGCCGTCCTGACTCGTGATTCGACGTCCAGCAGTGCCACCCCCACCAGACATTGAGGAGGCAGGATATTGGACTCAGGCGCTTGATCCTGGGCTGGGGAGAACTGATGAGAAAGCACGTCCGGTTTGCCATTCTTGGAGCCTGGGCAATAGGACAGGGAGAAATTAAAGCGTGAAAAAAAAAGTGACCACCTCGCTTGTCGGGAATTGAGACGTTTAGCTGTTCTGAGGTACTCCAGGTTTTTATGATCTGTCCAGACCAGGAACGGGACCTCAGTCCCCTCTAGCCAATGTCTCCACTCCTCCAGCGCGAGTTTAACTGCCAATAGCTCTCGATCGCCAATGATGTAATTTCTTTCTGCGGACGAAAGTCGGTGAGAGAGAAAGCAGCACGGGTGTAGCTTGTTATCCTTCGGTGACCTCTGTGAAAGTTCGCCCCTACTCCCGAGTCTGAAGCGTCCACCTCGACTACGAACTGGAGGGAAGGGTCAGGCTGTTGGAGAATAGGGGCCGAGGTAAACTGTTTCTTTAGGTCACAAAATGCCCTAGCTGCCTGCTCAGTCCAGGAAAATGGCGTCTTAACTGAGGCAGGGAAATGAGTGGGGCGGCTACTGAGCTATAATTACGAATGAACCGCCTGTAAAAATTAGCGAAACCCAGGAAGCGCTGGAGGCCCTTTCGAGTGGTTGGAACAGGCCAGTCAGTTACTGCTCTGAGCTTGACGGGATCCATCTGGATGCTAGACGGGGCGACGATGAAACCCAGGAATGAAATGGTACTTTGGTGAAACTCGCACTTCTCGGCTTTGACAAAGAGCTGATTTTCAAGGAGTCGCTGAAGTACCTGGTGGACATGTATCGTATGCTCTTCTAGGGAGCGGGAGAAGATGAGTATGTCGTCTAGGTATACGAATGCAAAGACGTTGACGAAGTCCCTGAGGATATTATTGATCAGAGCCTGGAAGACTGCTGGGGCATTAGCTAGCCCAAAGGGCATGACTAGATATTCATAGTGACCTGAGGGTGTATTGAAGGCGGTCTTCCACTCGTCTCCCTCTCTGATCCAAACTAGGTGGTAAGCACTTCGGAGGTCCAACTTGGTGAAGATTTGGGCCCCCTGCAGGAGGTCAAAGGCGGAGGACATCAGTGGCAGAGGATAGCGGTTCTTTACGGTGATATCATTAAGTCCTCTGTAATCAATACAGGGACGAAGGGACCCGTCTTTTTTGGCCACAAAGAAAAAGCCCGCCGCTGCGGGTGAAGATGACGGTCTGATGATGCCAGCTGCTAACGATTCAGAGATGTATTTATCCATGGCTTGTCGTTCGTGCTGAGAAAGTGAGTAGAGACGTCCCTTCGGTGGCGCTGTGCCAGCGAGGAGGTAAATTGCACAGTCGTAGGCTCGGTGGGGGGGAAGAGAGGTAGCGCGGGACTTACTGAACACTATCCTGAGATCGGCATAATCATGTGGGACTGCAGACAGATCTGGAAATTCCTCAGAGGCGGTTATTACTGGAGGGGGACAGAGCGCAGACTTGAGGCAAGAAGCCAGGCAGAGGGGGCTCCAACCGAGAATGGCATTGTTCCGCCAGTCAATCTGGGGGTTATGTCGGGTGAGCCACGGACGTCCAAGAACCAGCTGAGATTGAGCCTTCTGCATGACCAAAAACGATATCTCCTCCGAATGGTTCCCAGAGGTGCGCAGGGTGACTGGAGCGGTTTGCCACGTAATTGGAGGAAGAAGCGTCCCATCGAGGGCCCGGACTGACAGTGGTGGTTCCAGGGGAAGGGTTGGTACATGCAGTTTCTTAACCATTGTGGCACAAATTAAATTTTGATCCGAACCTGAATCGACAAGGGCGTGAAGAACACAAGACTGGTTCTCCCAGAGGAGTACGACGGGCATAAGTGAGCGGTCTCTAGGCGGCTGCGCTTGGATCGCCCCCTCCAGTGTGCCTAGGTTCACCGGGGGGGCCTTACTTTTAATGGGCACTGAAGGCGCAGATGCCCGGTCTGTCCACAGTAGAAACATGCACCAGCCTGAACCCGATGCTGTCGCTCCTCCGACGAGATCCGGGTTCGTCCAATCTGCATGGATTCAACCGGGGGATTAACAGAAGTGGTTGGTCTTGGAGAGGTGCTAGCTCTGAGCTGGGGTTGACGGGTTGCACGACGCCTCTCTCTGAGGCGTGCGTCTACTCGCCCTGCAAGATCCATCAAGGTGTTTAAGTCCTCCGAGAGCTGCTGGGAAACTAACTGATCCTTGACTGACTCTGAGAGTCCATTTAGGAAGGTGTCATACAGGGCCTGGGTATCCCACTGAGTAGCGGCCGCCAAGGTTCGGAACTCGATGGCATAGTCATAAGCAGATCTAAGGCCCTGATGAAGCTCCAGTAGGTGCCTCGCGGCCTCCCTACCGACGTGGGAGCGGTCAAAGACCCTCCTCATCTCTTCGGTATACGTGCTAAGGGTAGCGCAGCACGGGTCATTGGCGCCCCAGATGGCAGTTCCCCATTCACGGGCCCTATCCGTCAGGAGAGTGATGACATAAGCCACCTTAGAGCGCTCGGTGGGAAAGGTTGAGGGCTGAAGCTCGAGTGACAGGGAGGACTGAGACAAGAACGAACGACAAGTTCCAGGGTCACCAGTGTAGGGTTGAGGGTTGGGCAGACGAGGTTCGTGCCGAGCCGAAGGTGTCGGAGTGGAAGGAAGAGCAGTGGGGAGAGCGGAGCACAATTGTTGAAACTGTGTTGACAGCTGAGATAGTGACTGGGATATCTGCTGGAGATCTTGTTGATGAGAACTAATCAGGGCGCCTTGCTGGGCGACAGTCTGATGCAGCCGGGTGTCAGAACGGGTACTGGACCTGAGCTGGAGCCTTGTTTGGAGGCTAGGCCTAGAGCGAGAAGTGTCTGCTGGGTCCGTCATGGCCGCAGTATACTGTCAGAAGCCCGAGTGACTGAACTGGAGTGAACCCAATAGCAGACAATCAGTGATTAAGCTGTGTAGAGATTTTGTTAAATACACTGTGACTTGGTTGAACAGGCGTGGCAGGAGCAGAGGAGAGAGACAATGAGTGTATGTGCTTGGTGACTGAGAGTGGGGAGACTCCTAGTGACGAGCAAGGGGGTGGGGCTATGACGCGAAGGAATCTCCACAATCCCGGAAGCTGTGCGCGAGGAAGTCTCTCGGATTCTTGCTATCGAACCTTTGCTTCTGATCCACTTATCACGCAGTGGCTGTAAGGTGGGACGTAGCGGCCGATTTCCCTTGTGACACAGACGTTCTGTCCGGAGCTCCGTAAACGCGGAAATGCTCATGCTCGTGCCGCGGAAGGTGCTCGTGCCGCGGAGGTGCTCGTGCCGCGGAAAAAAGCTGACTTGCGAAGAAAGAGAAGCAAATGACTAAAAGGATCGTCTTTACCATGCAAGAATTGATATCCGGTGATCCAGCGACTGGGGCAAACAAATCCAAATCGTGAGTACAAATCCGAGGTCCTGAGAGCATGCACATTAATCAGTCCGATCACAACAGAAGTACCAGGGGATATAGACGAGAGAGAGAAATCCGTGGAACAGGCAGGGTCGAAAACAGGCTAGGATAAACAATTAATCACTTCACAAACCGCGAGGCACACGAGTAAGATACTGCGGCGCTGAACGGTTCACTCAGAGTGCTTATAAAGCTGGGGAACGATTAGTGATCAGGTTCAGGTGTGCGCTAGTGACAGGTAGGTGTGCAGGAAGAAGAGCTGGAGTGGAGTCTTAGCATCTGGATGTGCTAGGTTGATCTAGCTGGTTCATGACAGTTGCAGACTCATAAGTGGGCGTGTGACCCACATGGGGCTCTTTCTGGTGTGTTTATGATTAAAAAGTTGTTTAGGAAAGAAACTTTATCATATAAAGATTTTATATTTAAAAAATAAGACTATAGAATAGTCTGCAAATATTGGTAACATATTGTTAATTAAAAAGTATTATTAAATTAATTACACATCATTACACTCTATTGGTATTGGTTTGTTTATTCACTGATGGATGGAACAAGCTGTTTTATAGGAGGGAGGATTGTAACGGGGCACCACTGAGGTGTCAGGTGTTAGTGAACAGGTAGGACGGCTCATTAGCAGGACTTTGACTTTGCAAAGCTGCAGCAGCACTCTGTCACATCACACAACAGAAATAGCACTGCGGTTTTAAGCCTCAAATAGAGACTAAGGCTTTCAGCCAGCAGCTCACACGAATTTATTTTGTGTCACTTTAAAAGTGTAAATGTATTTATATTAGATGTTCACACTAAAGCACACATGAGATGAAGCTTCTTGATTATGTTGATATTTAATTATTTCTTGTTTTAATTCATAAGTAATAAAATTATCTCTCAGTATGTGATTCTTAAGTACAACTGTAAGAACATTTCAAAACATGTGACTGCAAAGTGTTCAGACAAAGTGCTGCTGCAGTCTATGAGTCCGACAGTTTCAGCTCCTTTGATGTGGTAAAAACCTTAATGACCTCACGCTCTAGTTTGGTTTGAGATGTTTGTCCTCTAGTTTCCATCTCACACCAGAGAGTGTGTCAGCGTTAATGGAAACAGCACTGTGGTTTAAAGTGAGAGATATAAACAAACAAGTTTATTTAAAAGATGAAGAGTTTCAGTTCATGTTCAAATCAATTACCAGAATGAGAAAAAATGTCATGGTCTTTGACTGGGCATGGTTTTTTGTGCCAGTTTTATTATTTTTAAACCAGCTGATTCACTTTATGATAATTTTTGGATAGGCACAAAAATCTCATATTTTCAAACCTTTATCGTCCCTAACCTTAACACTATGGCCAGTTGAAGTGAATAACATTGATCACCGATTATACAAGAGCAAACTGGTGACAAGGTCATGGGCACAAAAGGCTCAACCATTGTCCCCAGGGATCCCATAGAAAAGATAATAGAACACAAATCCCTGAAAAAGCCAATGCTGGAAACAAAGGTGCCAGTAGACCCAGTGCCTACCATGCACTTGCCTAACAGGCCCAAGGCAGCCTACCTGCCCTCTAAACCCCTCAGATCCCAATCCAATCGAGCCCCCAATGGGATTCACTGGACAAACAAGTCCATTAAACAGAGGCTCCACCCCATAACCCACAGCAAAAAAAACAGATCTGCTCTCATCACATACCACAGCACACACCTAAAGTAGAGGTCTTGCAGAGCCACAACATTAGGTGCCAGAGCTGCGCACAAGGGGAGCCCACTAGGAACTAACCTACACGTAGCCCTTCCAAAGAGATTAAGATCATTAGGTTAGCCTAGATGTTAATCGCTAACTGCAAATTACTAAGCACTGACCTTCTTAAGGGTTTAAAGATGGCAAGGGGAGCCATTAGTAATTAGCTAATATCTGCTAGCATTACTGTAGGTCTTATTATTTGTGCTCAAAGTAGCTGCGCTTGGCAAATTAGAGCAGAGCTGGATAGAGCTGAGCATTGAGCTGTTGGAGGCTCTTTTGGTGTATAAGGTCACAGTAGTGGAGAAATCTAATGGCTTGTTCACTTTTACATTCATGGCGTTTGGCAGCCACCCTTATCTGGAACAACTTACAAAACTGCTTTGAAGTTTTCAGCAATAAATATATTCTTACACTGCTCAAACAGGTTACCAACTTAGTACCAAGAAGTTTAAGCCCCAGCCAGGTAAAGATAAAGATAAGGATAAAAGGTCATTTTTCAGGCCTGGTGTTATTGTGGAAGTAAATGTTTCAGTATCTCTGTATGGTCAGCCCACCAGAATTACCACAAGGTTGCACCAAGGCTCACTTTGTGTCATAATCCAAAGATGAAAGCTGTGGTTTGGGTCATTACAAGCTGAACTACTACTAATGACAACCATTTACGACAACCTTGTTTTCCTCCACTACGGAGGAAGCTTAATCCAGCGGATGTCAATGGCAGAAAGATTTAAGGCAAAATGCTAGATCCATGATGTTGGGAAGGTGTCCTTGGAAGAAGTATGAGAGCAAAGCAAAGAATTTTAACTGCTATCAGCTCTCGTAGACCCAATCATACACACATACCATCAGCCATATATGTGAAAAAATAAACTATTTGTTGCAACAATCTTTTTGAACTGCTTGCTCATAACACACTCAGCCAGCGCTATCCACTCCTTCGACTTGCGACCTTGATTGGCTGTAGAGCCGTGATTAATGTGGGAGCACTAAGTATCTTTCATCCCTCCCCTCTGAGAGGGCTCAACCAATCAGCTCTCTCTAGACCTCCGGCTGCGACAGAGTTACAGCATCACCCGGAAATCGAACTCGCGATCTCCGGATGATAGGGCGAGAACTTTACCACTGCGCCACTCGGAGCCCCCTGATATTCCACTCTAATTTCTTGGCCAAAAATTCTCAGTCATCAAAGCTGAGTACAGCCAAAAGTATCACAATAGTGAAATGGGTCTCTGAACATCAACTTCACAGTATTAAAATTTGATACGCTTCAGTAATTGAACCTGAACTGAAATGTTAATCACTGGATTGATAAAAGTCATAAACATGTTGATAAACATCTCTTACAACTCTGATGATGAAAGCATCAAACTTTAGTTTATATCTCTCACTTTAAACCACAGCGCTGTTTCCATTAACACTGACACACTCTCTAGTGTGAGATGGAAACTAGAGTTCAAATGTCTCAAACCAAACAGCAGTGTGAGGACATTAAGGTTTTTATCACATCAAAGGAGCTGAAACTGTCGGACTCACAGACTGCAGCAGCACTTTGTCTAAATGCTTTATATAAATTCCTTTAAATGTGGTTCATACAGGTTAATCATTCAATTATTCATATCTACTGTACCATAAGATTGTAAGATTATTAAACATGTGAGATTCATAAATGTGTGAGATTATACTTTACATAATTAAAAAAATATTTCCCTGTTGTTATGTCATTTAGGGTGGATAATTGTTTCTAGACTGTTGAAGTGCCCCAAAATAAGTCAGTGTGAGCTGCTGATTAAACACTCAGTCTCAGAAACTCAGAAACCACAATGTTATTTCTGTTCAACTGAAACAACTGCATGATGTGAGAGATGCTGCTGCAGTCAGTAACACTTCTACACATGTGTTAAGAGCGTTTTCACATTTGATGTGAACAGTTTAGTCCACCCTCATGACTGCTTCTAGACTTGTGTCAGGGTGGGGCTTATAAGCACAGGTTTGCTTTCATACAAAGAAAAATTCTGAACCATGAATCACTTATGCAAATCCACATCACTTATGTCTACGCAACGTTGCTGAGGGTTTATCCTTTTATTAATAGCTATTAGTAGTTTCAACTGGTAGCATCAAACAAGGAGATGTTCTGGTGTGAGGAGATTTTAGCCAGGGAGAGTCATGGAACGTGTGTCTTTTTCAGTTTTCTTAGTGAAAACAAGAGTGAGCTCATTACAGTAAAGTTGCTCTAATCCATGGTAGGTCTGGTTCTGTTAATCGATAAGGCACTCTGTCTCCTCCACAGACAATAACATCCCTTTCCTCAACATCAGCAAAACTGAACGTGTACGTGTACTGGCCTCACTTTAAGTTTACAGCTTACTTCAGTGAGCTTTCCAGTAACTTCAACTCCTCCACAAATTGACTTTACGCAGCAGTCCAACACTCCCATCATCATGTCCCCTCAAACTTAAGAGTCTGCAGATGATGTTAATTGATCGGATATATCAAAGTCAGAGTTCTGCCTGGGCCACTTGACAAGATTTATTTATTGAAATGTAAGAAAAAAAAAATTTAAAGAGATTTTTTTATATATATACACTACCAGTCAAAAAATTCAAAAATCTCCTTTGAAATGGAGTAAAGCCTTCATAATGGCTATAATCCGAGGTGCTGTTTGTTAATTGGTGATTTCTAAGGCTGGTGACTCTAAATGAACTTCTCCTCTGAAGCACATGTAAGTTTTGGTCTTGCTTTCCTGAGAAGATATTCATGAGAGCCAGTTTCATCATGGAGCATGATAGGTTTTGGATATGCACTTGACAGAATACTGTTCTTGTAAGAATTGTTCCCAAACAGGGTTGTTGTTGCTGTTGTTACTTAATTACCCAATGTCAATGTGTTATTTTCCTGTTTTGAAAAAATCCAATATTGTTCTACATTTACAGTATATTTAGGCATTTGGCTGACGCTTTTTATCCAGTGCAACTTACAAAAGTGCTTAAATTTCTGTCATTGAATAGATCCGTAAACTGGGTTACTAGGTTACTAACAATGTACCATCAGTCACTGTTGGGAAGAGTTTTTTTGTTTGTTTGTTTGTTTGTTTGTTTTGCTTTGTTTTTGTTTTATGGGAAGGAGATTAATCAGAGTATTGCAGAAACAGATACAGCTAAAGTCATCATTTAAAGAGACTGAGCTATATAGACATCAAGATAAAATTCTTTTCACCATCTAGGTGCCAGAATAGGAAAATGTCTAGATGCATGTCTTACTCGATCTCTGAGAGATGGTGGGACCAGTTGAGCAGTTCTGGAGGATCAGAGAGAATGTGGTGCCATGTGGACTGTGATTAGAGCTGAGAGGTTAGCTGGTGCTGGTCTGCTTTTAGCTTTGTAGGCAAGCATCAGGGTCTTGAATTTGATGTAGGCAGCTACAGGAAGCCAGTGCAGGGAGCGATGAAGTGGGGTGGTGTTCTAAAATGTGGTATAGAAGTGAGGTGATGTGGGTGGTGGTCCAGAATGTAGAAAATAAATCCAAAGTTGTGTCCAAACTGTTGACTAACCCTGTATGAATTAACACACACAATGTCAGTCAAACGTTTGGACACATTAATCACATTGTGTGTATATCACACACAGGACTGATAGAGCTCCAGTAGATCATATCTGTAAAGTCATGTGACTCATCACAGCATCAGAATAGACAAGAATTCACTGTGAGCTTCACATCTCATTACAGCGAATGGACCAATCAAATCAGTCCACAGCTTCAAAACATCCAATCAGGCGTGAGTCTGGACCTGGTTTTCTACTGAACACACAAGTTCATTACCTCACTATCACTTTGTCTAAACAGGAACGATGATCACACTCTTTGTGGCTCTTTACTCTCTGCTTTGTCTCTGCACAACTGGTGAGGAACATTTTCAACTTTAATGTAAAATAGTAATGTTAACATGTTTAACTAATTCATTGAAGTGAAATATTAAACACTTTTTTACAGGAAATCCTACTGACATCAAGGAGTTTCAAGTGAAAACAGTAAAGCGTGGAGAAACTGTAACTGTGGAGTGTAACATTATTAAAAACAATAATAGTTTAGCTTGGTACAGACAGAGTTTTGGAAAAGTGCCTCAGTTTTTGGTGCGACCGTACAGTAACACTCAGGGCTACATATTTGTTGAGGGATTTACTCATAGTCGCTTCAGTGTTACTGTAAAGGACCAAAAGTTTGATCTCAAAATTAATGAAATAACAGAAGATGATGGAGGAGAATATTTCTGTGGATATGTGGAGGGAAGTACACTAAAGTTCACATCTGGAACACGTCTGCAGTTTGAAGGTAAACAGTTTTACTCTGATAACCTGCTAATTCCAGATCAACACTTTAACCAGAATTATGTGTACATGTGCATTAAATGTTGAATATTTCACATTATTCATATTTAGTATCATTTCTGTGTATTTGCTGCTTTTCCAATTTATTTGTAAAGGTGAAGAGATGAAACTCTGTCCTACACCTGGAACACTTAACAACAACACAGACTCTGTTACACACCAGGGTTCAAACAGCAGTGATGGAGAAGGTACAGTAAGAGTTTTAATTAAATACACTTCATTATTCTGTAACAGTAGTGATAACATTTGTGAAAATTAAGTTTTCAATAATTCATCTGATATTTTAAGTGTATATTTATTTATTCGTCCCCACTTGTGTATTCTATTAGACATTCCAGCTTTTTGTAATAGAAAATTACTAAGTATTTGTATTTATATATTTTTTTATTTATTCATGTAATTTTTAATACAGGTTCCCGCTGTACTGATCAGATGTTTGTGCTGTTCTTGCTCTCTGTGTTTAGAGTTGGAGTTCTTGTTTTCATTGTTGTAGTGATGATTGTTTTTGTTTTCAGGTTAAGATTAAAATAGTAATTAAGATATAAATGGCAAACAATTTTTTTTTCCCAAAGCATGCCATTTTATTATAAGGAAATTAATAAAATAAATTTTGCTTTTAAAAATTTTCTTTTAATGTTATGGTTGCTTGCTGTATCGTTTAGTCAGGTTTAGCTATTAGAGGAACACAGACATACACAACTGTCTCAAATATGTCATTTAACTAAATATAAATAAAAATTACATTTGTAAATTGTTTTTGTGTAGTGATCACACCCACCCACACACACACACACACACACACACACACATACACACACACACACACACGCACACACATTTGACACACACACACATTTGACACACAATGCTCCTTTACTTACTTGTTACAAACAGTAGAAGCCGTGTAAAGGATTAAGACTTTGAGGAAACATTTTTGAAACAAAAAAAAAAAAACTAAAATAATAATAATAATAATAATAATAATAATAATAACAGGCATTAGTTCCACGGGTAAAGCTATCAGTAGAACCTAGCTGGTTAACCTGCAGGCAGCTCTATCACAAGCTAATGGGGACATCATCCTTATTCTAAAGCAAGCGAGCTTCATGCAGGTTGAGATAAATGCGGCACTACAGCATTTTTTAAATAATAAACATTTACGTTTATATTTCATGTTTATATAATCTATACGAGAAGTTAAATTTTGAATTTGTTAACTTCTTGTTTTATTTACATGATATTTGTAATGATAACTTATAATTCTTAATGTAGATAGATTAGTGCTTTGTGACAGAGAGTCAGAGACTCTGGAAACTGGATCTTTAACAAGACATCTCTTTAATGACACTTGCTTTTTGCTTTAAGTGCACACACACACATGGTCACAGTGTTATAGTAAACAGTACACATGCGCACGGATGTTATACTAGTGACGCACACTCACTGAGAGTAAGCATGGGAGACGATTACCCACGAAAAGTTGTGATCATGTGATTCTCACCAGACAAAGCGCATGTGTACTACTTGTATATCAAGACCTCGCTTGTTTATTAAGTTAAAATCTGTTACAAAATGTTACTCATTTTGCAAAAATGCTCGCAGACCGAGTCAATCGCAATCCAAGGTTCCACGGTAGAAATGTAGTCAAATAATATGAATATGAAAATATCACTTCTATGTACATGTGGGTGATGATTGTATATACAGGGAACAAAACCATACATAAGCAACCAGCAAGTAATAATAGAGAGAATGAACCAGTGAGAACAAAACCAGCAAATACTAATAAAAGAGAGGATGTAATGAATGAAGCATGTGACCGTAGTGCAGTGAAGACAGAATGTATATGATCATATTTACTATATAGTGATGTCAGAAAAACAGATAGAGTTAAACCTTGGATTGTGAGCATATTTTTTTCTGGATACGTGCGTGTTTATCACTTATATACATGCATATTGCGGTGGGGTGGGGGAGGGCTGCTGTGTTGGACACACACACACACACATCTCTCCACGCAAGTACACACCACTCCCTGCACGAGTACACACACACATACACATACCTCTGCGAGAGCTTACACACACACACCTCCGCGCAATGAGCTAAATTTCATTTAAAATCTTTCCTACACCACTGGTCGTTTTGCTTTCTTACCCAGGGTTTTGGGTCAGTTTTACTGACTGGTAATAAATGGTGGGAAATAGTCATAACAGAGAGGTCATGGTTCTCAAACACACAGGAACAGACACACACACATACACACATACATACCCCAGACTTGGCATTCCTTTGTTCCTGTCCTCTCCAGTCTGCAGTGAAAAAGTCCTATAGTCTTCAGTTTGCATGTTCAGAATGTCATATGTAAATATGGAGTAGGTGAGTCGGGACAGTCATTCATATAATGGATTTGGTGTGATCAAATGTGCGGTTTAAATGATCCACCGTCAATCCCTAATGTGAAGGGACCTGAAAAAACATCACTAATACTCGTCAGAACCAGTACACAAGATGGCCAAAGAGCTAATAAGTCAGGAGACAGATGCAGACAGATGATGATGCATCAGAATAGAAAGATGATCAAGTTCATGAACAATGATCATGGTTCAGAACACAGAACCAGAGACAGTCTATCACACAAGGAGAGTTGAGCTGCACAGTGTTATTTAGATTATTTAGAGATCAGGATAACAGGTAATGTCAAGGGGAATGTGAATATATATTGTACATACATACTTGTAGTTACTGTATGATGTGAGAAACCCTCAAACAAGCCCTGGAGGATGACTTCGGTGTGCACCTTGACCAAAACAACAACAAAACACTGCTTTAAGAAGCTAACATTCGTAGCGAAAGAAAGGCAAATAAACATGTACCTTACCTATCTGCCTGGACAAAAACAGAGACCTGAACCCCACCCCCCCCCCCCCAAATAAACAGCAGCCACACCCCTACAACCAGTCATTGTATACAAGGTAATATTTAAAAAGTATGAATAATGTGATGATGTACAGCAATCAAGCAGTCAAGAGACAAGTTGGAGTCTAACACAATCACAATTCACAAAGCCAAAGTCACACAGAAAATATGGAACATATGGACACTCGCAATACAAATGTATGCAAGCACAGAGCGACTGGTACAGAGCAGGAAGGTCCGGACTGGATCTGGAATTGAGTGACTAAAATAGAGGAAACCACATACACACAGACAAAACCGAAACATCTCCGCACATTGTCATTTATAACGATGATCATCATCTCTATTGAATAAACTGATTGTTCGGTTCAATTGTATTTATATAATGGTTTAACAATAGTGTTATAGAAATATAAAAATCTGTACAAAAATAAATAAATAAATAAATAAATAATAATAATAAAATAAAAAAGTAAAAACAATGTATTCCTACTGAGCAAGCCAGGGGTGATGGTGTCGAAGAACCTCCTGTGTTTGGTCAAAAGTGGTTTTGTTAAATGTTAAATCATTCATTCATTCATTCATATTCTATTCTCATTTATTCATTTACAGGGTGCCACTATTAGATGGCACCTTGTTCTCAAGGACACACTAACGCATAAATCGCCATGTGACATGTAACTGACAGTACTGAAGTAAACTAATATTGAAATCAGTCTTGCCAGTCCATTTGACAAATTTAAATGTGTGAAATAAAAGGAACAAGGATCGTGACTAACAATGTTATATATAAAACTGCTGCTCCGTCATTAAGATTATAACACATACGAATATAAGATTATTATTTTTTAATCCAGCAGCTAAAAAACTTATATTAAGCAATTAAACAAATGATGCCTGTGATTTATTTAGATAGTTACAGGGATATCACAAAGAAATGTGTTTTAGTTAAAACAAGAATAAAACCCTGTCTTTTATTTAAAGATGAACACTGTAAGAATGTTAAAAAAATTAAGAACTGCAATTAATATTAAATAATGTAGTAAGGTCCAGTGGCACGGTGTCTTACTGTATATGCATGGAAGGTCTGACCATTAAATCATAGTCAGTGACTGTACTCAGACACACACTGTATCTCCAACATGATGAGCTTGATTTAATTATGAAAATATGTTGGAGATGCAAGAACTGCAGTTAACTGAAGCAGTCACTGCTCCCCCGGCGGCACTATACTGCATTGCAACCAACTTATTAGAACAGCGCAAGAGGGCATTTATGGGGCGGGGCTTTATTCACTGCATCATCGCTGGGGGTCAGACCCATCACGGATTGGGGAGGGTTCTGCCATGGAGAAAGCAGCAGTTTGAAAAGGCTTCTACTGTAGCCTTGCACGTTTTTTCGAAATCCATTAACGATGGTAACCAGCCATGCCAGATCTAGCAGCCTACCTAGTGAGTATTCGGAGTGAGAGAGGAGGGAGATTTAGGCACTATTATATATATACACCATATATATATATATGCTTGTATATCACTTGAATTTCCCAACCCAACAATACTCATATAAAAATAATTGATACAAAATTTTAAGTAAAAATAAAACAAATTACAGTAACCTGCAATTTACCTTTGAAAAGAATCAAGCTGTAGTGAGACCAGAGAGAGGTAGAGGAAGAGGAGCGGCTCTACTTTCACACACACACACACACACACACACACACACACACACACACACGGTACAATTCAGCAAGGATGGAGAAAAATTAATGAATGGATGGATCCCGCGCTCCCGCCAACAGCGCAAATGAAACATTAGAGTTTCAACCTCATGTTGAGCTAAAGGAGAGAGTGGCATGCAGGTGGAGCGATACCACGTGCTCCAGAAACTTCCAAGGTGGGTAAAGGAAGCACTACTGACTGAACACCACGTGAGAGAGATCCTGGCCCGCGGGATGAAGGAGCCACCTGTTGCAGACTCATAAGTGGGTGTGTGACCCACATGGGGCTCTTTCTGGTGTGTTTATGATTAAAAGGTTGTTTAGGAAAGAAACTTTATCATACAAAGATTTTATATTTAAAAAATAAGACTATAGAATAGTCTGTAAATATTGGTAACATATTGTTATACATAAGTATTATTAAATTAATTACACATCATTACACTCTATTGGTATTGGTTTCTTTATTCACTGATGGATGGAATAAGCTGTTTTATAGGAGGGAAGATTGTAACGGGGCACCACTGAGGTGTCAGGTGTTAGTGAACAGGTAGGACGGCTCATTAGCAGGACTTTGACTTTGCAAGGCTGCAGCAGCACTCTGTCACATCACACAACAGAAATAGCACTGCGGTTTTAAGCCTCAAATAGAGACTAAGGCTTTCAGCCAGCAGCTCACACGGACTTATTTTGTGTCACTTTAAAAGTGTAAATGTATTTATATTAGACATTCACACTAAAGCACACATGAGATGAAGCTTCTTGATTATGTTGATATGAATTAAAACAAGAAAGAATTAAATAAGTAATAAAATTATCTCTCACTATGTGATTCTTAAGTGCAACTGTAAGAACATTTCAAAACATGTGACTGCAAAGTGTTTAGACAAAGTGCTGCTGCAGTCTATGAGTCCGACAGTTTCAGCTCCTTTGATGTGGTAAAAACCTTAATGACTTCATGCTGTTGTTTGGTTTGAGATGTTTATCCTCTAGTTTCCATCTCACACCAGAGAGTGTGTCAGCGTTAATGGAAACAGCACTGTGGTTTAAAGTGAGAGATATAAACAAACAAGTTTATTTAAAAGATGAAGAGTTTCAGTTCATGTTCAAATCAATTACCAGAATGAGAAAAAAATATCATGGTCTTTGACTGGGCATGGTTTTTTTGTGCCAGTTTTATTATTTTTAAACCAGCTGATTAACTTCATGATAATTTTTGGATAGGCACAAACATCTCATATTTGCATACCTTTATCGTCCATAACATTAACACTATGGCCAGTTGAATTGAATAACATTGATCACCGATTATACAAGAGCAAACTGGTGACAAGGTCATGGGCACACAAGGTACACCCATTGTCCTCAGGGATCCCATAGAAAAGATAATAGAACACAAATCCCTGAAAAGTCAATGCTGGCGACAAAGGTGCCAGTAGACCCAGTGCCTACCATGCACTTGCCTAACAGGCCCAAGGCAGCCTACCTGCCCTCTAAATGTCACGAGCTATCGGAGGGTAAGCACAGAAGCCTTAGCAGTTAGTCCGTGTAGCGTGGATGGTAAACCCAAACGCGGAAGCAACGCAAGTAGGCAGGATAACCACGCAATTTGTCTAAGAACTCTCTTACACGAAGAGCTAGGATCTACACAAATAAATCCATGTTCTAGCAACACACACTCAATCAAAGAAGCAACCCAAATCGGTGAGTACTCACAGAATAGTCGACGAAGCATCAGACAAGGCATGGGCGAACTCAATGACTGAGCAATGGTTCCACAGCCGTCGACACCGGCGAACCAACTGTTGGGCTGACGGCACCTCAACCTCCGGTTCTTGATGATCGAACATTGAAGGTTGGAAACTGTGGCATACCTCAAATGGACTGAGATTGGTGGCTGAAGAGACATGGAGATTGTGAGATAACTCAGCCCATAGTAGGTAGCGGGCCCAGGAGCACTGGCGATCGGCAACAAAGCATCTCAGGTAGCGCTCCAGTTGCTGGTTGGTCCGCTCCGTCTGACCGTTACCAGAGGATAGACCACAGGTGGAATTGATCAGACGGCAGAAGGTCTTCCAGAACCGGGCCGGTGAACTGGGGCCCCCTGTCCGAGACGATGTCTTTTGGGAACCCATGCAGTCGGACTACGTGTTGTAAAATCAGCTCTGCTGTTTTTTTGGCTGACGGGAGTCCGGTGAGGGCCACCAGGTGTACGGCTTTGGAGAACCGGTCGATGATGGTTAAGATGGTGTTTTTCTCTTCGGAGGCCGGCAAGCCCTTGATGAAGTCGATGTCCAGGGCCGATGGGGAACGGGGAGTGGTTGGAGTTCCCCCGGTGTCGGTTGGTTGGTATTCTTGGACATGGCGCCCACTGGGCATGCCTGGACGTACTCCTTGACGTCACTCGCCATAGATGGCCACCAGAAGGCACGTCTGATAAATTGGGTGCGGTTGGCGCCGGGGTGTCCGGATAATGGCGAGGAATGACCCCATCACAACACCTCGGTCTTTACGGTGTTTGGCACGTAAAGTCGCCCAGGCGGCACACCTGCCGGTGCGGTCTCCATCGCCTGTGCACGGCGAACCCTCGTTTCCAGTTCCCAGTGAAGTGGTGCAATGATCTTGGTGGGTGTGATGACAGGCGCGGGGTCCACCTGGGGAACATCCTCTTTGTGTTGTCGGGAGAGGGCGTCAGCTTTGGTGTTCTTGGACCCCGGGCGGTAGAATAGGTAGAAGTTGTAATGTTCGAAAAATAGTGCCCACCGCGCCTGTCTCGGGTTGAGCTGTTTTAAGTTGCAGATGGTAATCAGGTTCTGATGGTCGGTCCAGACAATGAACGGCTCTCTGGCGCCCTGGAGCCAGTGTCGCCATTCCTCCAAAGCCCACTTTATGGCCAGCAGCTCACGGTCCCCTACCCCGTATCGCTGCTGAGTGGGGTCAAATTTTTTGGAAAAGAAACTACAGGGAAGTAGCTTCTGGTCTGGACCTCGTTGAGAGAGAACAGCCCCGGCGCCCACATCCGAAGCGTCCACCTCTACATCGAATGGTTTACTTGCGTCTGGGTGCAGTAGAATTGGGGCGTTGGTGAACCGGTGGCATAGGTCATGAAAGGCGATGATGGCGGCGGGGTTGAGGCTGAAGTGATGAGAAGAGGGTCGAGTCAGAACAGTTAAAGGGGCGGCAACCGTACTGTAGTCCCGGATAAAGCGACGATAGAAGTTCGCAAACCCGAGAAACCGTTGAAGTTGCTTGAGGGTCTTGGGTAGTGGCCAATGACGCACAACTTTCAGTTTCTGTGGGTCCATGGCCACACCCTGGGGCGAGATGACAAAACCCAGGAACGTGGTGGAGCGCTCGTGAAAGGCGCATTTTTCCAACTTACAGTACAGTTGGTGGGCGAGTAATCTCTTGACCGCTCTGATGTGCTGGGTGTGTTCCTCGGCGGTGCGTGAATAAATAAGGATATCGTCCAGGTAAACAAACACCCACCGCCCTAGCATGTTCCTAAGGACATCATTGATGAACTGTTGGAAGGCGGCGGGTGCGTTGCAGAGTCCAAATGGGATGACCAAGCTCTCGTAGTGTCCAGTAGGGGTGATGAAAGCTCACTCATCGCCCTCTCTGATGCGCACCAAGTTGTAGGCGCTCCGGAGGTCCAACTTTGTGAAAATGGTGGCGCCAGAGAGGGCGTCCAGGGCTGAGTTGGTAAGAGGCAAAGGGTGTCTGTTCTTAATGGTGATGTTATTAAGCCCCCGATAATCGACACAGGGACGTAAGTCGCCCCCTTTCTTCTTCACAAAGAAGAACCCCGCAGCGGCAGGCAAGGAGGAGGGCCGGATGGTGCTGTGGCGAATGGCGTCAGAAACATATCTCTCCATCACTTGCGTCTCAGCAGCGGAGAGGGAGTAAAGATGGCCGCGGGGGGGCAGGACCGAGCCCGGCTGAAGTTCGATCGTCAGGTCATAGGGGCGATGAGAAGAAAGGTGTGTGGCTCGTCACTTGCAGAATACTTCAGCTAGGTCTCGGTAGGTGACGGGGATGGCGTTGGTGTCGACATCGGGTGCCTCGGACTCCCTAGGACACGTTCCAGCTGGAGCCCACAGGCAGAGTTCGGTGTAGGTCGGCCCCCACTGCAGGATCCGGTTTTGCGTCCAGGACATGAGGGGGTCATGTTGGAGCAGCCAGGGGTGTCTGAGGATGATGGGCGGCGATGAAATGGAGGTGAGGTGGAACTGGATCCGTTTATGATGTTGGCCGATGACAAGAGTGAGCGGCTGAGTCTGAGTGGTGATGGGGCTGGAGGAAAGGGGCCGACCATTGACAGATGTGATACGAACGGGCTGGGATAACGCCTCAAGTTCCACTCCCAGTTCTTTGGCAAACGAAGAGTCAATAAAGTTACCTGCGGCACAGGAATCGATGAATGCAGTACTTCCGACCCGTTTGTGGCCAAACCAGAGGTGTACTTGGACCGTGAGATGGGAATTATTGGGTGTCGTGACCGAGAGGTGGAGGGGGCCCGGTGAACTTCCCTGTTTGATCACTGGGCCTGAGCATTTCCCGGGCGAAGTGGACAGAGGGCCCTGTGGTACGCCGCTGACCCACAGTAGGCGCAGAGCCCTTTTCTGAAGCATCGTTCCCATTCTGCAGTGGTCAAGGAGGCGCGTCCTAGTTGCATGGGTTCCCCAGCTCCGGTGTTAACCACGGCGGGAGGTGGAGGTCCGACGGGTGCCATGGCGGTGGTGGTGGCCTCGGACGAGAGAGCAGGCGCTGGTCAATGCGGAGGGCGAGCTGAATCAGTCCTTCCAGCATGGCGGGAATCTCTCGTCCGGTGAGTTCATCTTTGATCTGTGAGGCCAGTCCCTCCCCAGGTGGTCTGCACGGCTAGAGTACGAAAGTCCGCTGTGTAGCGACTCATGGACGACCCTCCCTGCCGCAGATGATATAATTTGGTGTCGATTTCCACCTCAGCAGCAGGATGTTCAAATGTTAGTTTCAGTTGATGGGTGAACTCTCCGTATGAGTAGGCCGTGTCTGAATCTGATCTGAGGACTGCCGTGGCCCACTCAGCTGCCTGCCCGGATAGCAACGAGACGAGAAGCGCAACGCGCAGTCGGTCTGTGGAGTATTTGGTGGAATTAAACTCAAACACAAGATCCAATGCGGTTAGAAAGACACTGCACTTCCCATCTGTGCCATCCCACTTATCCGGTAGAGCTATGAAAACATCAGAAGGGGGATGGGGTGGCGGTGCCGCAGCCACTGCGATGGGCGTGGCAACAACCGAGTGAGCAGCCGCCCCGCGGAGGGTCGCGTTCTCCTGCCGTAGCAATGAGCAATGTGAAGCGCCATCTTGTTTCCTTTTATGCTTCCTGAAATGCAACCGTATTACTTCCAGGTCCTAGTGCCGGTCGTTTTACGAGTGTGCATGACACTAAACCCCTCAGACCCCAATCCAATCCAGCACCCATGGGATTCACTGGACAAACAAGTACAATCAAAGGAGGCTCCACCCCATAACCCACAGCAACAAACAGATCTGCTCCCATCACATATCACAGCAAACACCTACTGTACAGTAGAGGTCTTGCAGAGCCACAACCTTAGGTGCCAGAGCTATGTACAAGTGTAGCACAAGGGGAAGCCACTAACAACTAACTTATCCCTTCCAAAGAGATTAAAATCACTAGGTTAGCCTAGATGTTAATCGCTAACTGCAAATTACTAAAGACTAACATTATCTGTGGATAAAGATGGCAAGGGAAGCCATTAGCAATTAGCTAATATCTGCTACTGTAGGTCTTATTATTTGTGCTCAAAGTAGCTGCACTTGGCAAATTAGAGCAGAGCTGGATAGAGCTGAGCATTGACCTGTGGGAGGCTCTTTTGGTGTATAAGGTCACAGTAGTGGAGAAATCTAAATGGCTTGTTCACTTTTACATTCATGGCGTTTGGCAGCCACCCTCATCTGGAACAACTTACAAAACTGCTTTGAAGTTTTCATCAATAAATATATTCTTACACTGCTTAAACAGGTTACCAACTTGGTACCAAGAAGTTTAAGCCCCAGCCAGGTAAAGATAAAGATAAGGATAAAAGGTCATTTTTCAGGCCCGGTGTTATTGTGGAAGTAAATGTTTCATTATCTCTGTATGGTCAGCCCACCAGAATTACCACAGGGTTGCACCAAGGCTCACTTTGTGTCATAATCCAAAGATGAAAGCTGTGGTTTGGGTCATCACAAGCTCAACTACTACTAATGACAACCATTTATGACAACCGTGTTTTCCTCCACTACGGAGGAAGCTTAATCCAGGATGGGGCTTATAAGCACAGGTTTGCTTTCATACAAAGAAAAATTCTGACCAAGAATCACTTATGCAAATCCACATCACTTATGTCTACGCAACGTTGCTGAGGGTTTATCCTTTTATTAATAGCTATTAGTAGTTTCAACTGGTAGCATCAAACAAGGAGATGTTCTGGTGTGAGGAGATTTTAGCCAGGGAGAGTCATGGAACGTGTGTCTTTTTCAGTTTTCTTAGTGAAAACAAGAGTGAGCTCATTACAGTAAAGTTGCTCTAATCCATGGTAGGTCTGGTTCTGTTAATCGATAAGGCACTCTGTCTCCTCCACAGACAATAACATCCCTTTCCTCAACATCAGCAAAACTGAACGTGTACGTGTACTGGCCTCACTTTAAGTTTACAGCTTACTTCAGTGAGCTTTCCAGTAAGTTCAACTCCTCCACAAATTGACCGCCGGACCACACTGTGATGTGGGGATGTTTAATTTCCATGAAACAAGTGAAACTGAAACATATTGTAGATATAAAGGTAGATAATTAGCGATACACGAACATAAATCATACCGCATTCATTCATGCCGAGCACGATTTTAACAAATTTATATGACAAATGCTGGTAATGTCATGAAACACAAAACATAAAAGCAAAAGTGCATTGATTGATAAGTTTCAGCTGCAGATGCAGCGAGTAGTTTCTCGTTTCTTAAACAACCATATCATAAGACATATCCTGGAGTCATGGCAAAGATGGTCCTCTGTTTCAGAGGGACAAACTATTGTTCTGTATCGAACAAAGTAAACACATAAGGAGATTCCTGAGACTACTAAAATTGGTGGAAGAACTGTCCAACACATCAGCAAAACCTTGAAGGATCGAAAAACAAAGGCTTCCGTTTGCCAGGTAACATAAAGAATGAACTGTGCAGCAATGGAAAAAAAGTCATGTGATCTGATGAATCTAGATTTAGCCCTGTTCCAGAGTGATGGTGCATCAGGGTAAGAAGAGAGGTGGGTAAATGAGACACACCTATAATGCCTAATGTCTCCTGTACAAACCTGTCGGGTAGAGTGATGATCTGGTGTTGCTTCTGTTGGTCAGGTCAAGTTCAGCAATGTTATATGTCCAAAAAATAGGGTCATCTGATCACCTGCATGTACTGAATGACCAGCTTTTCCCTGATGGGGATGAGGAAAATGCCAGAATTCATCGGTCTCAAATTGTGAAAAAGTGGTTCAGAGACCATGAGGCATCATTGTCACACATGGATCAGCCACCACTAGAGTCTAGATCTTAACCACATTGTGAATGTTTATTACATGCTGGAGAAGGCTTTACGCAGCAGTCCTACACTCCCATCATCATGTCCCCTCAAACTTAAGAGTCTGCAGATGATGTTAATTGATCGTTTATATCAAAGTCAGACTTCTGCCTGGGCCACTTGAAAAGATTTATTTCTTGAAATGTAAAACATTTTAAAAGCATTAATAGATTATATACTACCAGTCATGTTTGGACACATTTCTAATAGCACAGTGCTTCCTGATTTTTCATTTCTTTCTACACTGTAAACGATGCTAAAGCCAAAATATTCAAAAATCTCCTTTGAACAGTTATTTGAACAGATATTGAGATGTGTCTCCTACTCATAACCTATAAAGCTTCATAACGACTCTAATCTGAGGTGCTGGTTGTTAATTGGTGATTTCTTAGGCTGGTAAATGAACTTCTCCTCTGCTGCAGAGGTAAGTTTTGGTCTTGCTTTCCTGAGAAGGTTTTCATGAGAGACAGTTTCATCATAGAGCTTGATAAGTTTAGCAAATACACTTCCTGTTCTTACAAATCTGTTCCAGAACAGCAGACCTTTGTATCTTACTAACTGAGCAACTGATGAGTTGTTGTTGCTGTTGTTACTTAATTCCCCAATATCAATGTGTTATCTCATAGTTCCAATATTGTTCTATATTTACAGTATATTTAGGCATTTGATAGACGCTTTTTATCCAGAGCAACTCACAAAAGTGCTTAAATTTCTGTCATTAAATAGATCCTTACACTGGGTTACTAGATTACTAACAATGTACAATTAGTCAAACACTGATGGGGAGGGATTTTGTTGTTTTACTTTTTGTTTTGTTTTTTCATAAGAAGGAGATTAATCAAAGTATTGAAGAAACAGATATAGCTGAAGTCATAATTTAAAGAGACTGAGCTGTATGGACATCTAAAGAAAGTTCTTTTCACTATCTAGGTGCCAGAACAGGAAATGTCTAGATGCATGTCTTCCTCGATCTCTGATGGTGGGACCAGTTGAGCAGTGCTGGAAGTGGTGTCATGCAGAGTGTGAATAGAGCTGAGAGGTGAGCGGGTGCTGGGCTGTTTTTAGCTTTGTAGGCAAGTAACAGGGTTTTGAATTTGTGAAGTGGGGTGGTGTTCTAGAATGTAGAAAATTAATTAAATTAATTTATCCAAACTTGTCTCACTTTAATCGCGTTGTGTGTGTATCACACACAGGACTGATAGAGCTCCAGTAGATCATATCTGTAAAGTCATGTGACTCATCACAGCATCAGAATAGACAAGAATTCACTGTGAGCTTCACATCTCATTACAGCGAATGGACCAATCAAATCAGTCCACAGCTTCAAAACATCCAATCAGGCGTGAGTCTGGACCTGGTTTTCTACTGAACACACAAGTTCATTACCTCACTATCACTTTGTCTAAACAGGAACGATGATCACACTCTTTGTGGCTCTTTACTCTCTGCTTTGTCTCTGCACAACTGGTGAGCAACAT
>JAAGKR010007426.1:0-32500 GCA_011419295.1 Clarias macrocephalus | reverse complement strand
AGTTACCAGTCAAGTGCATTAGCAAAACCCATCAAGCACCATAATAAATCTGTCTCTCATGAAGACCATGCCAGGAAAGCAAGACCTACCTTCGTGTCTTAAAATAACACTTCTGTCGTTGTTGAAATCTCTAATATTGTAAAAAAAATAATAATAATAAAAAAAAACATTGACTTAGAAACTTTTGACAGGTACTGTATACGGCAGTGTAGAATAGTCTTAGGCACATCTATCTATCTATCTAGAAAATTTGTTTCAAAAAGATATTTTCACTTTTTTTCAGCCTGTATCCATTTTTAACACATGAAACATGGACACTCTCTCTCTCTCTCTCTCATACTCACACACTCTTTCAGGTTAAAGATCTCCACTGGACATTGGAGCTCCTGGTTAGCTATCGTTCACCCATTACAATCACCATAGTCAATTCTGTGATGCCCCAAATTTTTTCTTCAGTCACAGTGTATGAAGACTACTCCCTCAGCACACAGCTTAATGTCACCTTGGTTCGGTAGGTCATAATATATCATCTTTAAACCACTTCGAAAGTCTTTTTTTTATTTTTTAAATCAGACATTCTCACTCACTCACTCACTCATCATCTATACCACTTAATCCTGTATTCAGGGTCACGGGAGCCTATCCCAGGAGACTTAGGGCACATGGCAGGGTAAACCCTGGACAGGGTGCCAATCCATCGCAGGGCACACAGACATACACACACTCACACACTCATTCACACACTATGGGCAATTTTGGGAACGCCAATTAGCCTAACCTACATGTCTTTGGACTGTGGGAGGAAACCGGAGTACCCGGAGGAAACCCACCATGCAAACTCCATGCACACAGAGACGGGAATCGAGCCTGGCCGAGGATCGAACCCGGACCCTGGCGGTGCAAGGCGACAGTGCTAACCACTACACCACCGTGCCGCCTATCAGACGTTTTTGCACACAATATTAGGACTGCAGAATTTACAGTGTTGATACTTCCCTGTGCATTAATATAGATTGTGCTCTTATAACCAACAGGAGTATCCTGCTGAAATTGGGGAGCTTAGCCATGTACATCTTCTTTCTTAAAGGAAGTGGTAGCAGTAAAGTGAGTTGTGTTTTTTTTTTTTTTTTTCATTTTTCACTTCTAGGGTATATTTCAAAGTAAAAAGAAGAAAAGTAATAGAAATCATAACATATAATTAGTGAATTATTGTGCATACATTTTATCCTAAAAATGGCCTGTTTAAGTCTTGCATAGCTTTCTACAGTATGTATATATACAGTATACATATAGGAATTCCAGGAGTTCAGAATTTCTGTAATCAAATGTATATTATTTTGATTCCTCGGATTCTGATGTGATTTGCTTCCATGGTAGCCCTTACTGAATGTTTTTTTCCTCCTGTACTCTGTAGATTCTATAGCCTGTTGTGTATAAAAGCATTCGTTGTTTCTGAAATACTAAAACCAACCCATCCGACACCATAACCATTTCACAGTCAACATGACTGTAATCAAACCTCTGCATGATTTTATGCATTTGGCTGATTAAAGAATTACATGAATAAGCAGGTGTACAGGTGTTTCTATAAAACTGGCCAGTACAGTAAGTGTGTACAAACATTATTGTAATAAATGATGTTGTTCACATTGTACAGCTCGAGTACAGCGCATACTGTCACACTGACCCATAGCAGCTCATAACCTTTGGCTTTATCGATGCCTTTATCTGTACTTGTGTGTATGGTTGTGTATTTCTGATTTTTTTTTTTTTTTAGTGTGCAGAGACTGAGTTTGGAAAGGAAATGTACAAGCTCACGATATTTCATGCTTTGGCAACTTTCTGCAATACATTCTTGGTGGCGTATCCCAGAAAGTATGACTTCTTAACTATCATTTCATGTCATTAGAGAAAATTGAGTACGCTAAACTCAATTTACAAATATCAGCCGATATATTTAGCATAATTATATGTATTTTGACCTCATACTTTTTGTCGTAGGTTGTTGGTGGAGAAGTGCTTATCCTCAAATTTCTTAAAGAAAGTGGGCAAGCAGCAGTTTGTGATCCCATTGAGGGTGTTAGATCTGGTGTACAGTCAGACAGTCACCTGGATGGGAGTTTTTTATTGTCCTCTCCTGCCAGCCATCAGCATTTTAAAGCTATTGGCAATCTTCTACATCAGCAAAGTATGTCGATACTGCGTGCATTTATCGAAATACGCTCAATTTATATTGACGAAAATACATGAAAAAAATGTTTTTTACTTCTCCCCAGTTCAATCTGGTGCGATGCTGCGACCCAGCTAAGAAAATGTTCCGAACCACCAGCTCTTCAGTTCTGTTTAATTTCCTGCTCTTACTTGGCCTCATCATGTCTGTTGTGACACTTGGGGTCAACACAGTACGGTATAGGAATGATACAACTACAGGGTCTATCTCTCATAATTGTGGCCCATTTCCAGGGAACGAGTCTATGTATTTTGTGGCCAGTAATTGTGTTAACACACTCCCACCTGCTGCACAGGAAAGCCTACGTTACATAACATCTGAAGCTTTTGCATGCACGCTCATATTAACAGAGATGTGAGTATTTATGTATTTAATAGCATTTATGTGTATGTCTAGTGAATGTGAAAATTATAGAATCTGATTTACAATATTTTCATCCTCATCAAATCACTCAATGATGCCTGTGGGTGTGGGCGTGGTCATACTGGATGAAAGGCCACTCCCTTCAGAATAGATATGTTTATCATAGGTGAGGGATTTAGTACTGATGCCTCGCTCTAAGTGCACAAGTAGAGGCGAACAATCGCAGTATAATAAGTCAATGACTTCACAGGATAACAGAGCTTAAAGATTTTCTTTAAATCTCACAGACATAGTATCAGCAACGGTAAATGTTATAAACAAATTTGTGTTTCTGTTTTATAGTATCATCCTGACATTTTATATGTCTCGTGGGCGAGCCAATAAGAAGGCCATGGAGAGACTTAGGGATATGCTTGTTATGGTAAGCGCCATATAACATTGGATATTTGAGCAGAGTGAAACTTATATGTGACATACGTCACCATTTACAGCATAATAACCAAGCAAACAAATAAGAACATAGTAATAATATTTTATTATAATTATAAGGAATTTGAACATTTGCAAACTTCTGAGCAGTGCTAAACTCCATGTAGCCCTTAAAACTCAGAGCATTTTAGCCATTATTTGTTTTGCAGTTTTTTAAAATAAACATATATAGGGCTCAGGATTGTGCAGTACAGAGTGACGTGTCATTTTTCTCAGCACAACCTAGGCAATGGGATGAACTGAATTACATTTCATTTTAATCAACTCTACAAACATGACTGAGCGTGTGTTTTTATGGTTGGTATTGGTTGTTTCTATGACCACCCTGCCCCATGAACCCACGCTGGCAAGGTTTTCAATTAAGCACTTATATATACTGTATATTTCTAATCATCATTGAGCAACTCCAAAATATGTGTGTGAAAAGGTGGAAATTTATGTTTCAAACACAGAGTGGCATTCACTTATTTTGTATTGTGGACATGTTTCTGTCTTACAGTGTAGCTCAGACAAGCGTTATCTGGTGAAGCATCATGCCACATTGCTCAGGAAACAAAAGAAGAACATCAAACGCACGCAAAAGTGACATCAGTGAAGGGTACCTATGAGTCACCTTTGTGTGATTTCTACACCAAGTGGACCTGAAACTATAATATGATTTTTTTTCAAGAATTGTCTACGAGCCACATGCACGGCTCTGTTTTCATAAAGGTGGATTAATATAAGGATGCTGATTTATATTCTGTCATACATTGTGCTTGCCAGAACCTGCTAGTTAGCACAATAGGCTTAACATTTCAATACTGCTAGTAGTGCAACGTTTTAATGAAAAACATCCTGAAGGACTGAAGTGGCATTAAAGATCAAATACCTATTATTGATCTGAAAATGTGAGGCTTTTCTAGATGAACAGTGGTCAGTGGTTCCCATACCAGGTGAGTCATTTTTTATTTAAACACAAAATAAATCAATCTATTATAGCCTATCTGCAAATTATATCAGTATTCTGTAGGCCTAATGCTATCAACCCTATAACGTTCACCTGCGTGATAACCACTGAATTTCTATTTTTCTAATAGCAAAATGTCATTCGCTTTTCTTATTTAATTTTGTAATGCTAGTTCTGTGATTCACATCTGTGTTAAATCAGTGTTTGTTTGTTTGTTTGTTTGTTTTTTACATTAATTTATTTATGTATATCATTTTATACAGTATATAAAGCACATTGCACATTTTAAATAAACATGTTCTTTGGTTGAATGAACAGTTAGTAATCCTTTCAATAAGACAAAATATTTTACTCATTCCTTTATTGAAATAAAAAAAACTGTTATTGTACAAGAACTATCATACAAAAAAAATATGTGTATATTTCATATACAGTCTTATGCAAAAGTCTAGGCACCCCTTGATAAATAACACATTTTGGTGATTTTTTTTATTGAAAAATTAAAATGTTAACACAGTCTCTCTCTCTCTGGAAATGGAAGAAATGCACAATATTTCCAGCAAACATTGATGCATAGTTACTTTTATGTCAGAAACTGAACAAAGATAAAAAATAAAATAAAAAACATTATTATGGCACTGTGCAAAATTTTGGGCACCCTAACAGTTTTAGAAGGTTTCAGACCTTAATGTCCGTAGTGTGTGAATGTGTGTAAGCCCTGTGATTGATTGGCACCATGTCCAGGGTCTACCCCACCTTGTGCCCTAAGTCTCCTGGGATAGGCTCTAGACCCCCGTCACCCTGAATACAGGAAAAAGCAGTTCAGATGAGTGAGTGAGGTTGACTATCTTGCGCCTTGTTTACACTAAGTACTTCTTTCGTCATCAGCCAGATACACCCCCAGTTTAAAGTATAGATCAGTACATCTGGCACATAACATCACTTCTACTAAACATTTTGATTCAAATTATGGTGCCGATTTAACTTCAGGTAAATATCGAAAGACTGACAAAGTTTCATTAAATTCCATCTAGACAATTTTGCGTGATGCTGTGACAAAATCGGCTGGACAGACATGCAGATATACAGACATACAAATTTTTTTTTTTTCTGAGACGGTTTCTGTTCCTCCAATGTATGAAATATAAAGATAGCATTTAAAAAGAGAGATCTGACCAATGTACACACAAAACCTTTCTTTTATTTATATAGAAGACAAATATTTACTGCCTTAAAAAGCTTCCTTTTTACTAATGATTTGTCAATTTGTATCATTTTTCTTCAAATGGAGTAAAGTGGCTTTTGAAAATGTTTGAACTGACCATGGGATGTATTAAAAGAATCCGTTTGAATTGTTTTATATATGTTGTATACGTGTGTTCTTTATATATTCATTCAGCAAATTTATTAAGCTTCAAATATGTTTTTACAAATCGTTAACAAATCAGTCTCCGTTTACAGCGTCATGAGACTATATTACAGCTGCAATTCACCTTTTCTCCAGCAGATGTCACTGTGGGCAGGTTTATTGACGGGTGTAAAAACACCTGCATTGAACTATGTGGTGCTGACAGTCATTTTTTGATTCAGTCAAAATCAGGCTAAAATTTAGGCTTTAACAGAAATTTCTTTCTTTTTCAACTGTGAGGAACAGTTTCTATGTACCAAATGTAAACTTTTACCTTCTTTATACATTTATTATGGAATGAAAGAAATATTTTTAGAAAGCTTATCTTGAACAATGTGTAAAATTATTAACTTTTACATTTTTCTCTCTATTGACTTTTTTGTAATTGTTTCTTCTTTTTTCTGAGCAAAAATTGGTGTTTTCTGACGCTTGTCAAATACTCAAAAAAAAAAAAGAAAAAAAAGGAAAATGTTTTATCTATAGCGTACACATGACAGGGAGGAGTAGTGTTTCGGCCTAAAGCCTTTCCCATCTCTTACACACACACACAAACACACACACACACACACACACACACACACACTCTCTTAATATATGCCAATACACGAAAAGCTCATGCAGAAGTTAAAATGCCAACAGTAAAGTGAAAGAGTGAAAGAGCCAGGAATGAACCAATGTCTGTTGTTACTTCTGATGTCAGTCCTACGTGAGTTTGTTATTATTCTTCCAAGATCTTTTAACACAGAAGATAAGTCGTAATAGTCCTTTCTGTTGTTGTTTTGTAGTTTCGCCTCGGCGTGTGATCATTTCCAGTATTTTTATTTAACACATTCCTAATGTTGCATTTTCACTGTACAATACTACACAGCACTGTAGGCCAATGATTAGACTTTTTATTACTGTCAGGTGACCATTATGTACCCATGCTGAATTTTTTATAGCACCAAGAGCACTGAACACTTCGATAAGGGAGGAACTAGAAGTAAACTCAAGTTCATTATCGAACACAATCAGCACAAAATCATCTTACATTTTGTTTCTAATTTATTTTACTTAAATCACCTTAAATTCTTAAATATTTTATTCCTCTTATACTATAGCAAATTGCCAGTTTTGTTAATTAGAAAAGTATTATGTTTTATCCATTTATTCATACATTTAATATTGTAGTTTTATATGTCTACAAAAGACGTGAGCTCTATTCATTTGGATTATAACAGCTATAAACTAAAACCATCTGTTTTCTATCTTGAAATAAATAAAACATAATAAACACATTGTAAAGTATTGCAAAGTCTTGCCAGAAAATAAGAGACGCAGTTACTCTGAATGTAACAAAGAATTGACCTTCCTAAAATAAATCAAGATTTCAACAGTGCTGTGATATATGTATGTATTTCTATTCATAAATGTTGTTTTACTACTTGATCAGGTGGTTGCATACGTATATTTATGAATAGTTGATTACTGCACTGCTGTCCATCACTAACTACGCTTTCACAGGTTTGAACGCAGGCACTCAGTCTGGGTATGGACTGGAAATCCACTGTAACATAATACAGTATAATAGGGTAAGTAATCTAACCTCAAGCTCTTTGTTGTGTGCAGATGGATCTACTCTCAGGCCAGAACTTACCGGGCCTAGTATGGCCTTCCTGAAATCTACAGTAGCATTTGAATGTAAGCTGACAGGATCCCCTTCACCACTGACCTTTGAACTCATCAAGAACGATGACGAGGTCCTTGTCAGAAACAACAGTAATCCAATCCAATTTCCTCTAAAAGTCAACATGGGCTCGGAGGGCGTGTATGTTTGCAGAGTGACATCAGGAAACCAAACAAGCACAAGCAACCCGGTGCACTTACAAGTAGTAAGTGAGTAAAGATGTGGAATCAATCTGGAAGCGTATGTGAGTCTGAGAGGGAACTAGCACGATGTTTGCTTTAACTTGCTGTTTTACGTCCTGCAGTTCCTGTCCAAGGCGTCTCCTTAGTCTCAGAACCCAACCCACCTGTCGTTTATGAGGGAGAGGGGTTTAAGCTGAGCTGTGAGGCCAGAATGGGGACTCACCTCGGTTACTCCTGGTACCACAATGAGCAGGAAGTGACGTCACCCTCGCCTCTGCACCATTTTGTTGGAAACATGCTGACAGTGAATAGTTCGTCTGAATGGCATGCTGGGAGTTACTTGTGTGTGGCCAAAAACTTGATGGGAAATAACTCGCGAGCCTCCAGCAGTGAGCATGTCACCGTTGTGGTCAAAAGTAATTAGTTTTAAATAATATTTATTAATTGTGATTAAAAATTCATGCACAACCACAAGCTGCTCAGGACAAAGACTCCCTTAGAGTAGCCCAAGATTCGGCACAGTGTAGGAGAATGTAGGAGGTTGACATCTGAACACAAAAGAATGATGCCAGAGTAAAAACAATTCAGTGCTAATGTCTCTGTAAATGTCAGCATTTGCTGTTTAGACTAACTGAATACATTACATTAAGTGAAAGTAAATTCTCTTATATTAATGTTAGGTGATAGATCATTTGCAAAATGTATAATATAAATGATCACAGTTTTATGTACAATATGTTATTGTAATGTGTAAAATGTATCATGTAAATTTGTTATTTAATGAAATCATTGATAAGGTTAATCATTTTGAAAAATCATGAATAATCATTAATCATGGAAGGAGTCTCCAGTGTCAGCACTTTTTTTAAAATAAAAAAAAAGTTTTCCACCAGTTAATTAGTTTCACTATTAACTCATTAGATACTGGTAAAGGAACGACAGTTGATATCTGCTACTGTACAAAGTAAATGTATATATGTATACTTGTAAAAAAAAAAAAAGTCAACTAAAATAAGGATTTAAGTGGTATAAAATGAATGAAACTAAATAATCAACTGGTCGTGGTATTCCCATCCTATTAATAATAGCACACCTTGTAATGTTTTAATTCACTACTTGAGTTATGAAGCTTAAAATCTATCTGTAATTGCATGTTAGCTATAGCTAATAGTAGCCTAGTTAACAGCATCATGCATTCACTCATAATAAAATTCCCTAATTGTTCACAGAATACCTATCACCTCCCAGGCTGTCATTCACCCTTTTCCAAAACGGCACAGGCTACTACGCTAACATCAGCTGTCAGTTGGCCTACGGTAGCCCACCAGTGACGTTCCAGCTGTTCCTGAATGGGAAGTCTGTTGATGTGCAGCAGTTGGATTTACTGGAAGCTTGGTTTACTCAGCCTGTTACTGTAGGACTATATATGGGTGAAGTACAGTGCAGAGCGGAGAGCGACATCCAGCAGCTTCTCAGTAACTCACTAGATCTGGAAGTTGGTGAGTAACTTTACGTGTTTTATTATACTGAGTCAACACATTTGTGGTGTATTTATACATGATTCATTTGTGTACTCTATATATCTTTCAGTTCCAGTAACAGGGACTGTACTTGTCCAATTGGAGTACCTCCACAGAGCAGAATCTGAAGTCACAGCTGCCCTACTCCAGTGTGTGATCACCACAGGGACGTTTCCTGTCTTCTCATGGTCCCTTAATGGCTCCACTATACCCCTAGGGTCCAATTCCCCTACTTTTCTTCAACATGACCAGGTCCTAGTTCTCACACACATCAGCCTTGAGAACTCAGGGTATTACAGCTGTCGAGCGAGGGACAGTTTCAATTCTAACTCATCCTGGGTGGAGAGTGAGGAGGTCTTGGTGAGGATGGCAGGTGAGATTCTGTCATCAGTCAGGTTTCAATTAAATGGGTTCTCTAAACAGAACTGTTTAAAGTCGTAAAAATCTCAACAGAAATGGATAGAAATACAAAATAAAGCTAACTGAAATAACAAAAAACATAAATTCCATGTGGCAGCTGGCACAACATTAAACTATATGAACCCCTCCTAAGTTGCAGCTCTCGATATGCTTACAGTTGGCTCAGCGCAGCCTCAACACCCACTCCAATCAGTTCCTCTAACGTTGAGGCTAACATGGACCAAAGTTTACTAAGAGCTTTGCTGGCTGGAACATAGCATAGTAAGAGCTGGACTGCAACTGAGCGTGGAACCTGAGATGAACCTTGTGGGCTGTGACTGAGATTGGCATGGTATCTGGAACTGAACTTGCTATGAAAGCTGTTGATGGTGTCTGGGCAGCTGTGAGATCAGGACAGGAAAGGACACCTCATGGGCTTCGGGGATGGGACATCTTCGAAATCAGTCAGTGGGACAAGCACATTTTCCTCAAAACCAACCTGTGTAGCCAGCATGATGGTTTTAAAACCAGTGATGTCTTTGAAGCCAGTGAACAAGGCAGCATGATGGTTTTAAAAACAGAAGATGGAGCAAGTATGATGCCTTCTTTGTTGGGGGCATTGCAGGGCTTGGCTGAGACAGCGCATTGCATCATTCAGACAGAGCATGGCATACTTGTATAAGGCAGTACAAGAATGCAGTACATAAGCTGTCCTGTCAGGCGACACCCGGGACACCCTGACTCTGTGCAGTCGGCTGTTTGATGGAGTCCAATGCAGGAAACCACCCATTTAGGATGACCCTGGACAGCCTGATCATCTGTTGCTCTTGTTGACTCACCGGTTGATGCCCCAGAGCCCCCTTCCCCCCAAAAAATACTAGGGGTGGCACATACCCTTTGGTATGGAACACCCTATTGAGCAGCATGAATTCTACTAGGTTTCTTACCCTTGAATGTTGCTGAATATAACTTATAGATGTGCCAACCTGGTTTACACAGAAACCATGAAGTGAATCCACTCTGACTCCCCTGGCTTTGGATCTGCTGAGATCTTTCTTCAGACCTAACATTGCAAGAATGATTAGAATTCTACAGGTTCCTGCTTTATCCCAACATAAGGCCTAGTTAGCTTGACAGCATGGCCCATTACCTTGCCTGCTGCATTCAAATGGTGGTCCCGTGTTTTGTCATGTGCTAAAGGGCGCAAGTGCAGGTGTGACTTAATTTAACAAACATAATACACATTTCTGATTGGAAAACCAATCATAAAACGATAGTTATGGATTGTACCAGCTAGCTCAAAGCTCTTAGCAATAGCATACATGGTACTTGAAAACAAATGCAGATTCGGCATGTCGAAATAACCACGTTGTTATATGTAACAATGACAAAGTTATTACCATTTAATCTTAAGGTTGAACTAA
This sequence comes from Clarias macrocephalus, assembly GCA_011419295.1. NCBI lineage: Eukaryota > Metazoa > Chordata > Actinopteri > Siluriformes > Clariidae > Clarias > Clarias macrocephalus. The sequence continues at coordinate 21,870 of JAAGKR010007426.1, read as the reverse complement.
AGTATGAAAGACAAAGAAAGATAGAGGAAACTTAGAGTTTAATCGAGGACACATCAAGAATGAACAAGGATCACCTGACCATAATCAATCCAGGATGTGAATTAAACGTAACTGACCTAAGAATGCTGGGAATTGAAAAACATATCAAATACAAAATGTCCAATCAAAGTGAGACTGCTACTTGCTGGTATTGCGAGACCCTGATTGTCTCTATAGTTGCATTTAGTATATAGTTCTATAAATTGTAATTCATTTTAATATTTTATGCTTTTATTATTTCAGAGTCACCAATCCTCTTTAGCAGAAACATTGTTACAAAATATGAGGTTTCAGGTGAGTTCAGAGTAATAAACATTATATTCAAGTATGTAGATAATACTTTTCCAGCCTACTGTAGTTCCATCTACTGTACATTACCTACCTACAGGTTTTCTCTTTAGAGTTTGTATTGTGAGTTGATTTGTAGCTATGTCTTAACTGTTGAACATCTTTATGCTATTATTATTTCAGATCTATCAACCTTGTTTAACCGGACACACACTGGCACCACACGTGTATTTACTGGTGAGTTCGTGTCAGAGCAATCAGAGCAGTAAATGACTTATTATACTGAGTCAATTTGTGGAGTGGTTTCTTTAGATATAATGTCCTATAATGTAGTGTAGGCAGTTGTTGAAGTAATCCAGATGACTCTCTGTTCATGTTTCCGTTGTTAAATAGTGGACATTCCTAAATCTTTCCCTGGGTTTAATCAACCCTGATTCCCACAGGACTTTTAGCACTAAAAACCGATTCCGACTACGGCTAAGGCGAAATATACGTTCATAAATTATAATATTTCTATGCTTGAATGATTCACAGGTCACTGTGTGGTTTAACAAACAAAAACATAACTCTGAAACTGGTCAGGTAGAGGAGCTGGAATGAAAATCAGAGGCAAAAAAAGGCCTCCAGGGAGCATGGAAAAAAATTCTATATACGTAACTATATAAAAAAAAACAAGAAAGTTTGGTTATTTATAATCAAAATATGAGGAAATAAGGGGTGGCTGTACTGCATTGCCTTATTATTCAGTATTTTCCACTGTAGTGCTGATCACTGGTATGTCTTACATTATCTTAAAGATTTTGAAGTGACACCTATAGAGGTCATCGCTGTGGTCTTCTGCTGCTTCCTGTTCGTGATGATTGTGGCCGGAGCTTGCTGTCTCTTCTGGAGCATTAAGCCTGAGCATATAGCGACAAACGATAACCGTATGTTTCAGTTTGCCATGACACATGTCATTCCTTTTATTCATACTTTAATGCTTTGTTATGTACACCGAACTCTCTGCTTCTTTCAGATCATGTAAACCACCAAGACCATAGAAGGTAAGACCTGCTTTTATTTTCAGCACTTCTGATGTATTTGCGAATGTGACCTTTACATTATCAAGTCATTTCTTTTACTTTTAGCGCTGAGAATCATCACAAAAACCCAGAGACAGTATTCGAGCCACACAATGAAGAGATGGAAACAACGTTTATGGAAGTGGAGGTGTAGACTAAGGCATGACTGCTAGTGTTGTAGATCAATTGTGAATATGATGAATATGTGGACTTCATTGAAAGAATCCCAGAGGGGAGCCAGATTCAAAATCATCTTCTGGTTGCCACTCAATTGGGACTCGAATAAAGACAAACATGCTTTCTTAGAATTCTAAGAAGGTGCAAATGTACAGTATCAAAATCTATTTCATTTTTTTTGTTTGTTTACATCATACACTACATTACTATGATTCATTAATACTTTTATATCAATAAATTTACTACCATAAAACAACAATTTACCTCTTAATCATGTTTTCTCTTGTTATTCTCAAGAAGCCAATCACAATATCTTTTTTTTTTTAAATCTGTAAGGAAATTCATGCTATCACCATCCTCTATGAATTAAAGGTACAGTAAGCAATCTGAGCTGCTGTTAGCAACAACAAATGCTATAGACATGAAAATGAATACTGTACAACTTCTCCTTTAAGTATTTGCATAAAAAAGAAATCATCAAATAAACACACAGATACAGACGCACTGCGAAATCGTAGGGTGAATGGTAGTGTAAGAGAATAAGCTTTCTGCAAGTAATGAGTAAAATGACTGACAGACAGGGAACATCTGGATTGGATGAATGTAGCTGGTCCATATCATGCCTGTTATCCTGTAAACAAAGCCTGTTGTGCAGAAGACATTAAAGTCTTTGTTCTGAAAAGATGTCTTATTGATATCAGTGGTAATGTAAAGAACACAATAACAAACATTACAAAAAATTACCCCCCCCCCCCTCCCTGAAATCCTCTATGGATGGTTTAAAGCAAGAATGTAATGATAAAAAGTATGGATACGGTATAATGCTTGTGTGAGGTGAATCAAAAAGACACAAGCCGTATGACAAGACAAAAGTAATATGAGAAGACAGAACAGTTGTGAGTGTAAAAACTATTTGTATTTCTCTATATAATCGCCAGCTACACTAATGCACTAGTTTGTTTCACTAGTTTTTGGATACCATCAAGGTAGAAAGATTTTTTAGTATGCCAGAATCATGCTCAGGCTGCCTGCTTTATGTCATTATCACTGATAAAATACTGGCCTCCCAGGAACTCATTTAATGGAAAAAATGGATTGGTTCGATCACCAAAAGCATTCTATTTTTGCAGGACAATGCACGGTACCCACTGCACCACCTGAATTACAGACCCAAGCTCCTAGGTGGCCAGCGATTCAGATGTGAAGCAGGCAGTTTGATCATGGCTCCAGCGTACTGAGAAAACTTTCTACCTTGAGGATATCCAAGCATTAGTGAAATGCTGGGATAAGTGTACGGGATTGGTGTAGCAGAGGATTATATAGACAAATAAAGGGAGTTTTTACGCTCATAACTATATCCTGTTATTCTGCACAATGAAAAATCCCAGTTTGACTTGAACGCTCCTCATATGTAGAATATTTCTCTGATTATGAAAACCCCAACGTATAACAATCACTTCAAAGAACCATTTTGATTGTACGAGAAGGAACGCTTATTCTGAATGTTGCCAAATATGTCTACTGAATGTTTTGAATATTTTCAAAGCTGCAACAGTTGGGTGCTTGAGCAAGGCCTTTTCCCTGTCTGCTCCAGGGTCGCTGTATCATGGCTGACCCTGAGTTCTGACCCCATCTTCCTAACATGTTGGGATATGTGGAGAAAAGAGTTATTACAACAAGAGAATAAACATTTATCAGTTTTAATGGAATGATCGTTATAACCAGCCGATGAACTGATTTGGGATTTTGGAATTGACCTTAACTTAATTGAGTTAAGGTCAATGCAAGGTCAAATGTTAATTAATTTTTATTTTTTAGTTTTAGCGATTTTCAATTAAATAGTTAATTAGTTTTTCTTCAATGGGTTCATTTTTGCTTAAAATAAAAGGATGTTTCTTTCAAACAAATGATTAATAACAAGGACTTGTAATGGAGTGATGCTGCTCACATCAAGTTCTACTTGTTGAAAAATCAGGCCTCATCTTGTTGTTGCCTCTGGGGTATAAACAGGAAGATCACGCCTAACAAACATCACCGCTTAGAGCCTCTAATGCCAAACTGCTACGCGTTCCTATCAGCTCAGTGCACATGGTGAAGTAAGGAGAGTCTGAAAGGGGTGTGTCCCAATTATCCAACTCCTATTAGCGTAAGGAGTGCCCTCCACAGTGTACATGTTGAGATGTGTGTGAGCACCTGACAATTTAATTTCAGTTGTTTATGCATAGAATCTAATGACATGTCTCATACTCAGTGCTCAGATTCTGAGGAAAAAGGCATCAACACATCCTGCTGGAAAATGACCAAAAGGAATTTGTTTCTGCTGATTATTTTGGGTACAAATCAGATCTTTTTTTGTGTGTGTAAAAGTGATTTTAATAAAAAAAAATATTTAAAAAAACTTACACCGTGTTTTAAAGTTTGTCTTTTTCTTGTTTAGGCTTTTGTGCCATGTGGCAGAAGGCAGGTAAGTGACCATGTTATCTAACATTTGCTGGTTTTTATGATTATGTCAGTATGTGCACTGTTTTACTGGTTAACTCTGTTATTTCCTATTTCAGATGCTCAGATAGCGTTAGATAAACCTGTACTCAGTGGTCCCTCACTTAGTCTTGTCGGTTCAGTTGAGGAATTTTGCTGCAAAGTGGACAACATCCAAACATACCAGACAATTCTGTATCAGTTGCTTAAGGAAGGTAATTTAAATAAGCCTATAGGGGAATACAGCGCTCACAGTACAGAGGAAGCCACATTCATTATTGTGACTAAGCCTTCTCATGATGGAAGGTTTATATGCAAGGTCAGCGTGCAAAACAACACCGAGATCCATCCCACCTTCAGTGCCTGGAAGATCTTCCAAGTAGTTGGTGAGTAAATAATGAAGACGAAATAAAGATGCCGTCAAAAAGAAAAAATTTATAAAATAAACTAGGAATAGATTGAAAATATAAAGCTTAATTGCGATTTCTGTGGACAATTTATTATTAAAAAAAAAAAAAAGAGCATATGTGTTTTAAGACACCTTTGTTTAAATGCATGTCAAAGATATGATAACTAAACATAAATAATTTTTTCACTTTTAGAAAATAAATACATTCTAAAACATAGATATGAGCTAAATAAATGTGCAAAATACTGTTCAAGCTTAGGCATAATGTGTATCCCGAAAATAAGACGTACAGAATTGCATGGAATAAAATGTGATTTGTGTGTTTTAGTGCCTGTAGAAGGTGCACACATCATACCAAGACGCTCTTCTGAAGATTTATGGGAAGGAGACAGTTTGACTCTGGAGTGTACTATAACTAAAGGGACTTATGTAACATATGACTGGTTCCTGAATAATAACGTGCTCCACAATGACAGCTCTAACAACCAGCTCACTATTCCAAACCTTACCAGCCGGGACAGCGGACAATATGTCTGTGCTGCTAAAAACTACTTTAATGAGACAACTTATATCACCAGCAAGAGTGAAGGAATGAACATTCATGTTAAAGGTAGGAAGTTAGCAGTTTTTAGATTAATCTATACAATATCTTTGACAAATATTTAAATATACAGTAAATATATCTAATGTGTCTGGGTATAAGTTTGCTTTCATCTGGTTGTCTTTTAATTTTTTCTTTTCCCCGTCTCATGTTTCAACCACCTTTCTCCCACTGTGCCCAACTCAGAGTACGTGTCAAAGCCTGAAGTCTCACTTGAGGTTGTCAAAGATGGAGAGGGAAACTTTATTGCCTCTGTGAAATGCCAGGTGGCAAAAGGATCCCTGCCCATAAGCTTCACCCTTTTTAAAGACAATCACAAAATTGCTGAAGACATCACTGAATACCACAACACCTTGTTTTTTTGTGCCCATTAAACTGGTCCAAGACATGGGCACGGTCTATTGCAAAGCGAGTAATGGGAAAACACCAGTGCAGAGCGGAGATCTGAACCTCAAAGTGGGTATGTGGATTTGAAATAAATGTACTTCACATTATTTGAGCCAAATACTGTTACATTCATGTGCTTTAAAACGTTTTTTTTTAAATGACGTACGTATGTATTGAATGGAGTATCATAAAAAGTATCCAGTGGATGCACCGTATTACTGTTCAGTTTAAACATCCCTGTTCAAATTGCCGGTTTTGTTTAAAAATAATAAAAAATAAACCAAGATAAAATCATGTCTTTTTTTCTACCTTTAATGCCACAATGCAACCAAAAAATAAAGACAAAAATGTTTTAAAGGTTTAAAGGTAATGTAAGAGTGTAGCTCCTTAAATAATATTGGCTTTAAGTACATTTTGCTTTGATGCACTGGTTTCCTATACAGGGTGTATTTGCACCTCAATGTGACACCAGAATGCAATAATTTTTTTTTCCTTTCCTTCCTTTGTTTGTTTACATGACATGATGTATTATTTACAGTTTATAATATTATTATAATATAATATAATAAGGTTACAGGTGTATGAAATCAAGCACCAAGACATGCAGCCCACTTCTACAAACATTTGTGCAAGAATGGGTCGCTCTCAGGAGCTCAGTGAATTCCGGCGTGGTACCGTGATACAGTAGGATGTCACCTGTGCAATAAGTCCACTCGTGAAATTTCCTCACTACCAAATATTCCACAGTCAACTGTTAGTATTATTATAGCATAGTGGAAGCGATTAGGAACGACAGAACCTGTGATTTTATAGGCCATGTAAAGTCACAGAGTTGCGTCAACGGATGCTGAGACACATAGTCGCCAACTTTCTGCACAGTCAATAGATATAGACCTCCAAACTTTATGTGGCCAAGCAGCTGCATCCAAGGCTTATATTACCGAGTGCAATCCAAAGCATCGGATGCAGTGGTGTAAAGCATGCGGCCACTGGACTCTACAGCAGTGGAGACGTGTTCTCTGGAGTGACGAATCACACTTCTGGCAATCTGATGGTTGAGTCTGGGTTTGGTGGTTGCCAGGAGGACGTTACTTCTCTGACTTCATTGTGGCAGGTGTAAAGTTTGGTGGAGGAGGATTATAATGTGAGGTTGTTTTTCAAGAGTTGAGCTCAGCTCCTTAGTTCCCGTCAAAGGAACCCTTGATGTCTTAGCATACCAAGACATTTTGGACAATTTCATGCTCTCAACTTTGTGGGAACAGTTTGGGGATGGCCCCTTCTTGTAACAATATGTCTGCGCACCGGTGCACAAAGCAAGGTCCATGAAGTCACGGACGAGTGAGTTTGGTGTGCAAGAATTTGACTGGACTGAACAGAGTCATGACCTCAACCAGATAAAACACCTTTGGTATGAAACCCAGGCGTTCTTGTCCAATGTAGGTGTCTGACCTCACAAATGCACTTCTGGAAGAATGGCCAAAAATTCCCATATACACACTCCTAAACCTTGTGGAAAGCCTTCCCAGAAGAGCTGAAGCTGTTATAGCTGCAAAGGGGGCGGGGCCAACATCATACTAAAGCCTACTGATTAAGAATTGAATGTTTCTCAAGTTCATGCATGTGAAAGGTAACAGAACCTTTAATACTGGCTGTACAATAATAAGTACAAATGTACTCAGTACATATCCATTAGCACAAACATAAAACAAATTTATGTAAAGTCGATCTAGTATCAGTACATAAATACCAAAAAATTTGTCATTCATGGTCCCTTTGGCTAGATGGTGTAGAACTACACTGTGTGGTCAAAAGTATGTGGACACCTACATTTGAGCATTTGTAATGTAATTCAATCAAAGGTTTTAATTAATTAATAAATTAATTAGACAAGCTTTCTGCAAGTGACGAGTAAGATGCTGACATGTAAATGTTTATGTAAAGGTGATTTTAATCTTAAAACTAACACAGTGTTTTAAAGTTTGTCTTTTTCTTGTTTAGGCTTTTGTGCCATGTGGCAGAAGGCAGGTAAGTGACCATGTTATCTAACATCTGCTGGTTTTTATGATTATGTCAGTATGTGCACTGTTTTACTTGGTTAGCTCTGTTATTTTCTATTTCAGATGCTCAAATCACTTTAGATAAACCTGTACTCAGTGGTCCCTCACTTAGTCTTGTCAATTCCATCGAGGAATTTTACTGCAAACTGGACAACATCAAAACAGACCAGACAATTCTGTATCAGTTGTTCACAGAACGTAATTTAAATAAGCCTATAGGGGAATACAGCGCTCACAGTACAGAGGAAGCCACATTCTTTATTGTGACTAGGCCTTCTCATGATGGAAGGTTTATATGCAAGGCCAGTGTACAAAACAACACCGAGATCCATCCCACCTTCAGTACCTGGAAGATCTTCAAAGTAGTTGGTGAGTAAATAATGAAGATGAAATGAAGATAAAAAAAAAATTAAATCAAAGATAAACTAGAAATATATTGAAAATACACAGCTTAATTGTGATTACTATTTTTTTTAAAAGCATGTGTGTTTTAAGAAACCTGTCAAAGATATGATAACAATTAATTTTAGCAATATTTTCACTTTTAGAAAATAAATAAATGATCAAACATATAGATATGAGCTAAATAAGTGTGCAAAATACTGTTCATATTTACTCCACATACCCTTGTGTTTCAGTGCCTGTAGAAGGTGCACACATCATCTCAAGACACCCTTCTGAAGATTTCAGGGAAGGAGACAGCATGACTCTGGAGTGTACTATAACTAAAGGGACTTATGTAACATATGACTGGTTCCTGAATAATAACGTGCTCCACAATGACAGCTCTAACAGCCAGCTCACTATTCCAAACCTTTCCACTCAGGACAGCGGACAATATGTCTGTGTTGCTAAAAACTACTTTAATGAGACAACTTATATCACCAGCAAGAGTGAAGGAAGAAACGTTCATGTGAACCCTTAGATCTCGAGCGGCCCACGCCAGAAAGGCAACGCTGGTTAATGACCGGAGAAGCTGGGAAAACCCAGGGTGAGCTTCCCTTTCTGCAGCTCTCCCTCGATATCCTCAAAAATAAGATTTGATAGGGATATACAGTATTAGCTACAGACTTTGATTCTCATTTTGTTTAATTAATTATAAAAACCAAACCAGATTACATTTATTATCAATATTCGCGTTAACGTTATTAGAACCCCCCTCCACAATTAATCACATTTTGTTGCTTTGCAGTCTGAAATGAAGACAGACAGTTTTTTGTTTTTTTCAGCTGTACAATTTAAGAATTTTTATACTTCAAATAAAAAGATATAACACCAACATATCAGGGAGAAAAAAAAATCACTGATTTTCAGATCAAGTGATTTGAGTGGGTCCTTTCATTATAAGCCAGCTGGCTGATGATACCACAGTGCTTTTGCAAAATTGTTTCAAATTCCTCTTGCTTCAGATCTAATTGATTCATTATCAAAAGCCTCTAAGCTTAAATATCAACAAAATGAGTTAATGGCTATAAAGAATCAGTTCTTGTGCAATATTCCTGTTAAAAATCAAGTAAAATACTTGTTGTCATTAGTAAAGATTGTGTGTGTGTGTGTGTGTGTGTGTGTGTGTGTGTGTGTGTGTGTGTGTGTGTGTGTGTGTGTGTGAAAAATAGGTGATTTTCTTTGCTGGTTTGTTGCTACGGCATCTCCAAGATCCATATCAAACCTTTTACCATCCACAGACAGATGTTACTCGCCTGGTCTCTCATTCTTAAAAGCAATTTTACTCCATACACACACTTTATCTGGAACAACAGGAACATTACTTACAAATCTATCTTTTTAGAAAATTGGTTTAACAATAACATCATCTTAGTTGAACAGTTACTTAAACCCAATGGCCATATACAGTCTATACAGTACTTACACAGAATTGCTCTCTGCTTTTTCCATTCCTGTATCTGTATAGCATATCAAGTTGCTATTCCCTTAGGTGTGGTTACGCTATTAAGAGGGTTTTTTGTTTCAGCTCCTGTTGTTTCAGATATTCAGATAAAACTAGGTATATGCCAATATGTTTTTAATCTCTCAACATGACAACAAAAGAGTCAGAGCACTTTTTCAACAACTCTTGGTCACTATATCTCATACTGGGATGGTTTTTGTCAACAATATACCTTGGGGAAAAAATCCATACTTTACCTTATAAATATATTCCCACTAACAACATGAGAAAAATCTCTTTTAAATTATTGTATAAATATTATCCTGTCAAATCATTCATTTTATGAGAATTAAAAAGGACATTGACGCCAGCTGCTCTTTTTGTAACTCTGCTCCTGAAACAATCGTGCATTTGTTTTGGACTTGTGGTTGTACAGAAAAATTTAGGTCCGATATTTTAACTTTTATCCAAAGTTTATTTTCCGAGTTTTTTTTTTTTTTTTTTTTTGACTACAAGAAGGAGGATGCAGCTAAATATAGAAATAAATAGATTTTTGTACTTAAGTTTATTTATTTTTAAAAGTAACTTTAATAATAGCATAACCTCATTTTGTATTCAAAAATGATGTTAGGAGATAATTTGAAAGCATTTAAAAAACGTCAAAGTTGTTAGAATTTAACATTTAAATGAGTCCTTTGGGATAGATTTTCAGTTTTGACTTCTGCTGCTCCTTTACAGTGTTTTTTCCCCCTTGGTGTGTTATTAACTTTTTACTTTTTTAGTATGTTTTGTTATTTGTTATTTACAAGTCTTTTTATCCTGCCTGTCTAAGTTGTTCTTGATTGTGTGTTGCTGTTTTCATATTTGCTTACTTATAATTCTTATTGTGATGATTTATTTGATCATAGAAACCACCATAAAACACATGGTATGTATTTGCCTATGTGAAGGAAGTGTGTGTTAACCGGAAGAGGCATTGTGTGTTCATCAGGCATAGCGGATACTGCAAGAACAGTTGAGGCAATACTGCCTAGGCAACCGGAACCTGGAGGTGCAAGGCCATGGTGCTAACTATTAAGCCACCATGCGGCCTAAATTAAATATCTGTCTAGACAAATTTTTTTGTTTGTTTTGTCATTGTTTATACTCAAAATTATTCTAATTGGATTTGTTTAATAATAAGTGTGTTTATAATTTTAATCTGTAAATAACTGTGTGTTTACTATACAGTAATTTTACTGTAGTAGTTGTAGCCCTTGCAGTTAAAGGCAGAACATACCCTGAATAACATGCCTATTCATTTTTTATTGGATGTACATCAGATTTCCTATGGGCAGAGGTGGAAAGAGTACTAAAATTTTGTACTCAAGTAAAAGTACGGTTACTTCAGTGAAATTTTACTGAAGTACAAGTAAAGTTACCATTATAAAAATCTACTCAAGTAAAAGTAAAAAGTATCTCATAAAAAATTTGCTCAGAGTAAAAGTTACCAAGTTACTTTTTTTTTTCCTACAATTCCCTCTTCCCAAAATAAATGGCAGCCACGCCCCTACTACTGGTGAGTGCACAAATTATCTACAAATATATCCAAAGACCAACCAAGCCAAAGGGGCAAAGCAATAATCAAAGTCAATGGGAGGCAAAAAGTCAAAACCAGATCAAACACAATCAAATATCAAAATGGCAAAATCACAATCTCTTTCCCGCGTCTCTCTCCGGTTTATATATGGTCGCGCTGGTTGATGACGTCACTCTCAGGGCGGAAGCGACCGTGTGGAAGGGCAGGTAGATGCCGATGTGGGGACAGTCAGAAAACCTGGAGTGGAGTTTGGAGCGGAGCGCGAACAGGACACGATACACACACGCGAGCATTTATAAAGCATAATATTTTGTATTATTTTTGCATTTTCATTCATTTGTTTTACTCAGTAGCGAATATGATTTAAAATGTAGCGAATTACAATACTTCAAACAAAACATACTTTAGTTAAAGTAAAATTACAGATTTTAACTACTTTAAAAAGTACAAGTACACACAAAAAAAAAAAAACTCCTCAGTTACAGTAACGCGAGTAAATGTAATTGGTTACTTTCCACCTCTGCCTATGGGTTTGTAGATTTTCTTATGGTAAAATTTTAAGTTACCTTTTTTCACTTTGGTTAACTGTTTCCTACATTACCCACAATGCTGTTTGACGACCTGCTGTTACTCATGCAGTGGGATTTAGTCCTTTCTTCATCTCTATGTAAAGTGAGTTATGCAGCAGTACTTTAATCCCTTCATCTTTTTAGCTCTCCCATCGCCTCATCTGTACACTCAAACATAAATATGTTAATTGTTAGTTTACATGAAATCATTTAATAATTTCAATAATTATGAAAAGGAACGATCTGTCTATTATTATGGTCTAACTATGACTTTTTTGCAGAGTCAGTTGGGGGTGATGTGACAATGACACTGGAAAAATACATAGGGCAGGAATTCATAGATGGTGGTATTAATGGTGTAGGATTACACTATGTGGTCAATATTTTTCATTAACATTTTAATATCAACAAATTGATCATTTGTTTATAAATAATTAACCTCATCATGTTTTTCGTGTTACTCTCAAGCCCATACAATAATATAGTTTATAGTCTGTAAGGTAATAGAAGATATACATGAATTAAACATGCAGTAAGCAAAATCTGAGCTGCTGTTACCAACAGCAAATCCAATCCAAGTGCAAAAAGCAATACAGCTCCTTTTAGTATTTGCATTAAAAAAAAAAACATCCAATAAACACACACATACACCCACTGCAAAATTCTATAGGCTGAATGACTGACAAGCAGGTAACATCCATGCTGCTATCATAGTCCTGTAAACAAAACCTGTTGTGCAAAAGACACCAAAGTCTTTCATCTAAAAAGATATACTGATATCAGTAGCAATGTGAAGAGCACTTTACCAAATATCCGTCCAAGATTCTCTTTACCACAATATCTCAAGGACGAGTGATTAGATAGTGAGTGGTTTATGGGATTCATATGGAATTGTAATCATAACCAGTTGTTAAACTGAGCAAAGCTCTTAACCCTTGCTGCAGGATAACCCTGCCCTCTGACCCCGGCTTCCTAACATACTGGGATATGGAAAGAAAAGAATTTCATTGTGCTGTAACAAGTGAATGAATGTTTATTGATTTCTATGAAATGATCATTATTACCAGCAGATAAACTGATTGGATTATGGAATTAAAGTTAATGTCACTGCAAAGTCAGATGCTTTAGATAGTGTTTTCTTAAATTAGTTTCTTTCTGTTTAAAGTATATTTTAAGGATGTTTCTAGCACACAAATGAATAAAAAAAAATTGTAAAGGAGGCATCCCCAAGCAGACTGTTGGCATCAAGTTCTACTTGTTGAAAATATTAGTACTCATCTTGCTGCTGTCTCTGGGGACAACAAACCTCCTAACAAACATCACCGTTTAGAGCTTCTAACGTCAAACTGCTACGCGTTCCTATCAGCGCAGTGCACATGGTGAAGTGAGGAGAGTCCCAAAGAGGTGTGCCCCATTATCCAAGTACTGCCAGCGTAAGGAGTGCCCTCCACAGTGTACATGTTTAGATGTGTGTGAGCGCCTGACAAATTAATATTTGTTGTTTATGCATATAATCTAATGACATGTCTCATACTCAGTGCTCAGATTCTAAGGAAAAGGGCATCAACACATCCTGCTGGAAAATGACCAAAAGGAATTTCTTTCTGCTGGTTATTTTGGGTAAAAAGTCAGATCATCCTTTGTAAAGGTGAATTTAGTAATAACTTACACCGTGTTTTAAAGTTTGTCTTTTTTTCTTGTTTAGGCTTTTGTGCCATGTGGCAGAAGGCAGGTAAGTGACCATGTTATCTAACAGCTGCCGGTTTTTATGATTATGTCAGTATGTGCACTGTTTTACTGGTTAACTCTGTTATTTCCTATTTCAGATGCTCAAATCACTTTAGATAAACCTGTACTCAGTGGTCCCTCACTTAGTCTTGTCGGTTCAGTTGAGGAATTTTGCTGCAAACTGGACAACATCCAAACAGACGAGACAATTCTGTATCAGTTGTTCAAGGAAGGTAATTTAAATAAGCCTATAGGGGAATACAGCGCTCACAGTAAAGAGGAAGCCACATTCATTATTGTGACTAAGCCTTCTCATGATGGAAGGTTTATATGCAAGGTCAGCGTGCAAAACAACACCGAGATCCATCCCACCTTCAGTGCCTGGAAGATATTAAAAGTAGTTGGTGAGTAAATAATGAAGATAAAATAAAATGCCTGCTGTCAAAAAGAAAAATATGAATTAACCTAGTAATGTTATTACAATACAAAGCTTAATTGTAATTAATGTGGACAATATTTTTAATAAAAAGATATTTCAGGCAAATATTTATTTAATTTTGATACACAGTTCTGTGTATTTTCTGGGCATGTGTTTTAAGAAACCTTTGTTTAAATGACTGTCAAAGATATGATAAATGAACATAATACATTTTTGCAATATCTTCCCTTTTTAAAAAAATTTATACATTCTAAGATATGAGCAAAATAAATGTGCAAAATACTGTTCAAGCTTAGGTATAATGTGTATCCTGAAAATTAGATGTACAGAATTCCATGAAATAATATGTGATTTGTGTGTTTCAGTGCCTGTAGAAGGTGCACACATCATACCAAGACACTCTTCGGAAGATTTATGGGAAGGAGACAGCATGATTCTGGAGTGTACTATAACAAAAGGGACTTATGTAACATATGACTGGTTCCTGAATAATAATGTGCTCCACAATGACAGCTCTAACAGCCAGCTCACTATTCCAAACCTTTCCACTCAGGACAGCGGACAATATGTCTGTGTTGCTAGCAACTACTTTAATGACAGTTATTTCACCAATAAGAGTGAAGGAATGCACGTCCGTGTTAAAGGTAGGAAGTTAGCAGTTTTTTTTAGATAATTCTATACAATATACAGTACTTGCACAGACGCAAGACACAAACTACCCTAAACAACATACGGCAAAATTCATTTTTATTGGATGGACATGAGATTTCCTGTGGGATTATAGATTTTCTAATGGTAAAATTCTAAGTAAAATTTTTTCACTTTGGTTAACTGTTTCCTACATTACCCACAATGCTGTTTGACTACCTGCTGCTACTCATGTAGTGGGATTTAGTCCTTTCTTCATCTCTGTGTGAAGCAAGTTATGTAGCAGCACTTTAATCCTTTCATCTTTTTTTTTTTGTTTCAGAAATATTCATTTTCATAGTAACACTATGACTTCAAAGTCATACTCAACGTCTTGTGTATTGCTAATTAAGCCTAACTAAGCCTAGTCCCTGCTATAACTTGAGCCATATCTATTTACTGAAACTGTGAGTTCAACATTTGTCTTACAGTGAATGTTATGCCGCAAGTTTGAGAGTGTTAAAATGATTTCTCCCATTAAACACCACTGTTACTGCACTTGTGGCATCAGTGTGACAGACATCCGAATCCCGATATTACAGATAACAAAAAATAAAGCGTGAACCAAAAGATTAGTGCCAGCATCAATAAACAAGTAACAAATACATGTCTCAGGGTGGAAGTTTGCTTTAATTAGTTTGTCTTATTTTTGTCTTATGTTTTAACCACCTTTCTCCCACTTTGCCCAACTCAGAGTACGTGTCAAAGCCTGAAATCTCACTTGAGGTGGTCAAGAATGCAGAGAGAAACTTTACTGCTTCTGTGAAATGCCAGGTGGCAAAAGGATCCCCGCTCATATACTATTTCCTTTTTAAAGACAATAACAAATTTGCTGAAATCGTCTCTGAATACCACAATGTCTTGTTTTTTGTGCCCATTGAACTGGACCAAAACATGGGCATGGTCTACTGCAACGTGAGTGATGGGAAAACATCAAAGCGGAGCAGAGACCTGGACCTCACGGTGGGTATGTATATTTTTCATAAATTTACTTCCTATTATTTAAACCAAATACAGTTACATGAATGTGCTGAAAAACATCGTTTTCAAACGCAGTAGGTATTAAATACAGTCTAAGAGAAAAAGTGTCCATAAATTCTATACATTCTAAAAAAAGATTATACCAAGATATAATCATGTCTTTTTTTCTACAAAAAAAATTGAATGGTTTAAAAAAGATAATGTAAGTTTGTAGCTCCTTAGCTAATATTTTGCACCCATCCAGGGTGTATTTGCACCGCACTATGACACCAGTCCAAATTTCTATATTTTTCTTCCTTTAACATTTGAAAATAATGTTTTTGCACTTTTTTTTGTTTTTCTCATAATACTTTTTTCTGTGTTACGTGACATGATGTCATATTTATGGATTATAATTGCCAAAAGCAATGATTTGTACATAATTATGGTCTAATTATGACTTATTTGCAGCGTCAGTAGGGAGCAATGTGACAATGACACTGGATCACGAATACGTACAGCAGGACTTGCACATAAACGCTGTACATATATCTTGCCATGTGGAGAAAGGAAGTTTTCTACAATACTATTGGTTCCACAATAACAGAAGGTTGGAAAGAATTGGACAATTTTACAGGACAGACCGCCCTGATGGCTCCGCTCTCTTAGTCATGCTGTCGTACATTGCAAGTAGTGGCGTCTACCACTGCGAGGTCGCTAACTCATTCGACAACACTACAAGTGTAAGCAGTCCAAAGGCTCTGATCAGTCATGAAGGTAACAGAACCTTTAACATTGGGTGTGCAGTAATAATTATAGCCACGTGTACCAGTAAATGAATCATTTTTTCAATCATGGTCCCTTTGGCTGGATGGTGTAGGACAACATCACCTGGTTAAAAGTATGCGGACACCTGACCCTGACATCACACCCATATGTGCTTGTATAGTAATATGGAATCAGTCCTGGCTTAGCTGCTATAACTACACCCATGGTTAGGGAGGCTTTAAACTAGGTTTTAAAGCTTGTTTGGGGAAATTTTGTAATTCACTCAAAGGTGTTTATGGACCACATGGTTTTTGTGCACATGGAGGAATTTTTCATGTACTTCCCCTTAATTTCACTAAAGAGGAAATCTTTATGCTATAGTATACAAAGGCATTACAGACAAGTGTATGCTTCCATCTTGTGGTTAAAAGTTTGGAGAACCACATATAGGTGTGATTGTCAGGTGTGTGCATACTTTTGTTTATACATTTTTCTTCACTTTTATGTGTAAATGGGCTTGTAGGATAGAATGCCATTATGCATCATGAAAATGAGACAGTAAAATATATTGCATACATATATTTAAAAAAAAACATCTTCTTAGCTTAAATATTAGATTATGTTGTTTTAGTTAATGGAAAAGAATAAAAAGCCTGGGATGTAAATAAAAATAAAAAGGATGTACTTAATTTTAGTATTAGGGTCTGTTGAAGTAGTAATGTGTTTGTAATAATGTTCATTTAATTAGTTTCATCCTTAATAATTAACCTATTATTTATTTTCTTTTTTTTTTAGCACTCAACAAAATACCAGCTAATGTGGTAATCATCGTTTTCACCTTTTTTGCTCTGCTGATTTGTGCTGTGTTCACTTGTTGTATCTATGGAGTGGTGTTACGTAAGTGAAAATTTAATTTCTGTCTTTAAATCTATTTGTAAAGGAATTCCCCATTTTTTTTTTTACTTAATATCTATGCATCTCATCTGGCATACAGGTACAATTACCATAAATAATAATCTAAAGGCAAATAGTTCAAATATCCCTCGCAGTGAAATTCTGGAAGTTTAGGAAGTCTTATCAAAGCTTTTCCCAATATTTTTTTCCCACATTACAACTCGAGCATTACAATAATACTATACGTTAGTCCAGTTACTTACAAATGCAATCAAGTTTTGAGATATCATCAAGCTGTGAAATGAAACCATCTGAAGGTCTTCCTGTTGAAAAAAAAAGGTTTCATTTCCTTTTACACATTTAAAACTCAATTACAAAATAATGTTAATGAAAACTCTGTATAAGATTACAGTATGTGCTTTGCATAAATGCTTAATGTCTTCTCTAAGGGCTACCTTCAGACTTCCATTATAAGTGTGTTTCAGGTCATCTGAATTCCTCTTCTTTTCTCCATAAAGGGAAGGGAAACATGTCCATATAGTAGATACGGTTGATTCAGATTAGGTTGAAATGCATTTGAGTAGTACTTATATAAGAAAATAGTATTTTAATATTTGCTTTTTGTTTTCTTTTTAGGAAAAAGGCAGTCCAGGATATATAAGTAAGTATGAGAAGTACAGTCACGTTTTACTGATTATGCACTACCATGTGATCAAATTTTAACATCTTATATATTGCCTGGGCAAAAAAAACACACAATGTGGTGGCCAGTTCATATGTGAAAATGATTCCTCTTGCTCTGAGAACAACTCTTTCACAATTTGAGTCCTGGAATATGGCTGTGCCGTCAGAAAAGAAAAACTCCATTAATGTAATAACCTGGTCATTCAGTACATCAGGTCGTCAGCTGACTTGATTTTATTACGTTGCTAAATGTTTAACTAATGTCCATTAGTTCTCCAATACTCTCCTAAATTTTTCTTTCCAGATTTTTTACACAATTTGTTCATGTTCAGCACTTCCTTCTAGGTTGTAATAATGTGTAGAAGGGTTCCTAAACCAAGTTCCAGTAATTTCTAATTTCCTTGGGTGTTTTATTTGCTTGATGCAGCCCGATAATTAGATACTTCTGAAATGGTGACTTTTTGGAGGGCAGGATATATGGTAACAGAAATTGGATAATTGATAAAAACACAATGTTACAGTACAATAATCAGTCACAATGTAATGTGATTTAGACAGAAGCAAAGTGCAGTTACTTCACACTAAAATGTATTGTTTTCTTATAACAGCACTTTCCGAACTGTTTTACTGTGTTTAGAGTTTAGACATTAATATAAATCTATTGAGCTATGATCAGAATGATGAATTCAACGGTACTGTTGTACCGTTATTTGTGAAAAGTTGTACAAACTGAGTTACTTCATGGATCCACTGCATCAATATACTGTATTGTCTCCATTTTTACACTATTATGCACATTTCACACAAGCCTGAGCCTAAATACACATCTGAGCTATGACCCTGGTAAAGTTGTGACAACGCCTTTCCTTTTCTTAGTTTTAGAGTGAAGGACTTCTCAGACATGCATAGCAAGCTGGATGATGAGGATGATGATGGTGGTGTTTTTGAAATGATTGAAGACACTAAAGAACATGAGTATGAAGAAGGAATATACTATGACCTGGTAAGAACCAATTGTGCCCCCCATGTTTTGAAACATGATGATGAAACAAGTGTTCACTTATTTTTTGTTGCGTAGGATACTGAGTCATATATTGAAGATACACAGGTTGTCCAAGCATCCATGCTGCAAGACTCTGATGAGGTACTTTTAATTACACAAAGACTCCCCTGTTTCCTTATGTAAAAGCATCAGCATTTATAAGGCTTGCATAAACACTCATACTTTCACAGAACTACAGAATGCCAGTATTGTTCACAGTGCACAATTCTGTCGCTTGCACTAGGGTGTGAAAATTCAAAGTCTAATAATAATCCTACTCAGTAAGTGTTCTGATTATTTTTGTTTATTTTACAGAGTGAAGAGGAGGAAGAGCCTGACTTTTTCCCCAACCTTTGAATAGCTGTATAAAGTTTCTGAATAATTTAGAATTTTCAGTTTTGAATTTTCAGCATGTAAAGATCTACAATGGGGTTGAAAAGTCTGAGACCACATTGAAAATCTGGGATTCTAAATAAATAAATAAATAAATAAATAAATAAATAAATAAATGAATGGAAATAAACATAGTTTTAGAATTGTGAAAAGACTGAAACAATTTCTAAAGTAGTTCAGTATTTAAAACTTCGGCAGCATGGTGACTTAGAGGTTAGCATTGTCGCCAGGGACCAGGTTTGATTCCCGCCTCAGATCTGTGTGTGCAGAGTTTACATGTTCCCCCTCGTGCTTGGTGGGTTTCCTCTGTGTACTCAGTCCAAAGACATGCAGATTAGGTAAATTGTCATTCCCAAATTACCTGTAGTGTGCAAATGCACCAGTGAATGTTGACAGGTTGAATGTAGCACCGTCATAAAAATATGAATAAATACAATGGACACCACTGGTCTCCAACGGTCTTTAGTTGGACTACAGAGGCAAAATATTAACAATTTTAATGCCTTTGTAGAAATGGCCAGATTTTCTGTCTTATCCTTTCCACTGATGCTTGTGCTCAGCTGACACCACGATGTGTTTCATGTAAAATGGATAATCAGGTTTTAGAAAAAAGTTATGCAATCTGTGTTATCTCAAGTTGTATGGCTGTTTATGTTCTTCGTGGTTACGTAACTATTCTGATTTTATAGTGTTGCTGTGCTGTAAATTTGCTTGAAAATGCTTGATAAACAATAGAAAATATGCAGTTTAAATAAAAACATTGTACACTATTTTTGTTTAAGAAACTTTATTCATGTTATATCACATTGACATTGAATAAAAAACGTGTTGTATTATTTTATTGTTTGTGACAATAGATTTTTTTGTCTATAACTTTTTTAACAATCAAAATTATCTGAAATGATCAGAGTTATGATGGGTGGCCTTTAATCTGTGGTAGCCATGGCCACCCTGGGCAACCTTCTGGCTCTTACATATACTGTACAGTGTAGTACAGTACTGCTACAATGATAATTTACAAACTGAATGTAAGGGATTCGCCATAACAGTAAAATCACATGCCTAATAATGTCGAGGTCCCTTTAGTGTCACAAAAAAAAAACTCTGGACTAATCTGTATGGACTCCACAAGACCATAGGTTTGCTGTGGCGTTCTCTACATGTTACTCTACACATTCTCTAGGATGTTACATCTTTTGTAGGTGTAACATCCTGTAAAACAGGATACCCAGAACATATATGACATAAGTATGTCTTCATCCCATAGTGTATCCTGGAGCCACCTATTGCCCAGATAAGTGAGGCACACATTCATCTATTGATACACACTCAATATGATACAAAAATAAATATAATCCATATGATCCATTTTAATTATTCAAGGCTATACAGTGGTTTAGTAGTTAGCACTAAATTGCCGCCTTGGATCTGTGTGCATGGAGTTTGTGTGTTCTCCCTGTGCTTTGTGGATTTCCTCGGAGTGCTCTGGTTTCCTCCCACAGTCTCGTCCACCCCGCCTTGTACCAACGTAAGTCTCCTGGGATAGGCTCAAGACCCCCTTCAACCCTGTATACAGGATAAACCGGTATGGATGGTAACTGAGTGAGTGAACTAACTATTCAGCAGAGATTAAATTTCATTGTGTTTTTCAAAGACTGACATAATTATAATTATTACGAGGCCAATATGCTTTACTTCTCAGTGCTCTTTTAATGTTATCTTTTCATGATCGGTGTGTGTGTGTGTGTGCTGTGTATACCTACCTACTTGTCCTTGCTTTTAGTTTAACTACTGTTCTTGAATTGGGAGTGGTTACAATGTTGACTTTACCAACACTCCGTCGCGAACGAGTCGACTCTCTGACTCGGCTCATTGACTCGGCTCTTTCAGGTGACGCTATCAGCCGACTCACATATGAGACGTAATAATTCCTTTCTAAATTCATCAACTTGATTTAACAACGCGAAACATTTTTTCTACCCGTTTCTAACATTATTTGTTACAAAACAAATATTTTTCACCTGTCAGATTCTATCGAGTGGAGATTAGAACAAAATGTCCGAAAGAGTCGGCTCTTGCTGGTGAGCTGAGCCGAATGATCTGAACGAACTGCTGAAAAGATCCGGGATTTCCAGCACTACCTGGAAGACACGCTAAGAATCTCTGGTGGAAAGGAGGGAACTTTAACCAGTTTCGGTCACATTAAACAGAATAAGGGAGCGCAGAAAACCAGCAGCATCGTTTTATCTGAAGTGAGCGAGTGTTAGGAGGGTTTGAATTAAACATGGACACGGGCGAGACTACAGCGTACGGAGCGTCCTTAGCCGGCGGCTCTTTCGACTTTTACAAGTTTATCAAACAGCCACTAACTATTTTACGACTTCTCAGCTGGGTGAGTTACCAAAAGATTAAACGACACTGACATTTTATGGAAGATATGGATTTAAATATACGTATTGTTTTTGTTGAAGTTGGAGTTCACTCCCTCCGAGCAAACAGTGTTCCGACGGCAATGTCGCGTCCCTGACCGAAAACACTCGCGGTAGGACGGCATTAATTGGTAAAAATAAATAAATAATAATATGTGACGGAACATTTCCTAAAAATGTATGTAGATACGTTTGTACAAGACCGTTGAAACGGTCTAAATGTTTGCGGGGCTGTAACGCAGTTGGTTTCTGTTTTGAATATCCGTAAATATTCAACAAGCGAATGAACCAGTAGGACTAGAACGACCAGAAG
>JAAGKR010007425.1:29425-36818 GCA_011419295.1 Clarias macrocephalus | reverse complement strand
TATGTATACACTGTGTGTGTGTGTGTGTGTGTGTGTGTGTGTGTGTGTGTGTGTCCATGCTCCTCAAATGGCTTTCTAATGGACGTCCATTGCACTAAAACACATGTTGAGTCAGACGAGAAAAGGCTCAATGGACAGTATTAGACATCTCAGTGATTTAGCTTTCTCACACACACACACACACACACACACACACACACACACACACACACACACACACACACACAGTCAATATGTCCACACTGAGATGTGTGAGGAATTTGTCAGAAACAACTGATGGACTGTGCAGGCTGATGATCGGCCAGTCAGAACCGCTTCCGTTACAATGTGTACAAATATTAACACACACACACACACACACACACACACACACACACACACACACACACTGCAAAGATAAATACACACACCACTCACAGTGCATACACATATTGCACACAGCTACAGAACAGACACACACACACACACACACACACACACACACACACACACACACACACTCGCATGCACGCTCAGAGATTCCCAAGGCAAACACTCATCTGACTGACAGTATACACACACACAAAATGTACATACCCACAGTAATCAATACACACACACACACACACACACACACACACACACACACATACACACAGTGTGTGTTGCTCCTGCAGATGAGAGATGAGATCGTCTGATGAGCAAGAGAGTGATAACACTGAATTATCATCATCACATCTAAATCAGACTCACTCGTGTGTGTGTGTGTGTGTGTGTGTGTGTGTGTGTGTGTGTGTTAATTCTTAAGCCCAGCAAAGGAGAGTCTAATTTTAGCCTCACTTCTCCCATCGCGCGCAACAGGAGGAGGAGAGGAGGCGACCGGGGCAGGGACGGAGGGAGGAAGGGCCTCTTGACGAATGGACAGCAGGTCCTCATGGAGATGGAGACCTTCACACACACACACACACACACACACACATGCACAGATGCTGTAATGATTGTGTGTGTGTGTGTGTGTATGTGTGTGTGTGTGTGTGTGTGTGTGTGTGTGTGAGGGTGTGTGTGTGTGTGTGTGTGTGTGAGGGTGTGATGACCTTGTGCATGCCTTGGAAGCACCTTGGAATTTAAATGCCTGCCCTAACAACACAACACACACACACACACACACACACACACACACACACAACACACAACAAGTGTCCTGCCCTGGTGATGGTGTCCTCCTGCTCGTTTCTATAGAAACCTGTTTGCACGTGAAGCTGTGTGTATGGGATGTTCGAAACGCTCGTGCATGCCGGAGCATCCTGAGGCTGATGACAGGATGACAGACAGACAGACAGACACGCGCGCGAGAGAGAGCGAGAGCGAGAGAGAGAGAGAGAGATGTGTGAAAGTCGCATGTCGGTATTCTCTGCCGCTCACCTTTGCCGTCCTCGGTGTCTCTGTTCAGACGCATGGCTGCCTCTCCGTTTATTCTTCTCTCTCTCTCTCTTTCACTCTGATGGAGAAATAAATAAATAAATAAATAAATAAACCCTTAATTATGGAATGTACTGAGTTTCCGTCTGGTGCTGTCGCGAGCGTGGAAGAGCTCGCGCGTGCCTCGCAGTCAGCCCGCGCGCGTCTCCTAGCCGCTACACTCCAGCAGGTTAATTCATTCTCTCCCTCTCTCTCTCTCTCTCTCTCTCTCTCTCTCTCTCTCTCTCTCTCTCTCTCTCTCTCTCTCCCTCTCTCTCTCTCTCTCTCTCTCTCTCCCTCTCTCTCTCCCTCTCTCTCTCTCTCTCTCTCTCTCTCTCTCGTGGTCCCTCCCTCGCTCCTCTCTCAATCCATTACAGTCGGTGTGTTTGTAGGAGACCGGATGGCCACCGGAGGCAGGTTGGAACGCGTCTCGAGGTTCGCGCGTGACTCCTGGCAGCTGGAAGCAGCGGCGCGTGGCACACCTGGCTCACGCACCAGGAATCTCTCCTTTACATGCAAAATTAGCTTTTTTTTGTTTTTTCTTGTATAGTCTTTCATTTAAATGTCATTATCAATTATCACCACCGGTGCACTGGAGCTGATCTAGATCAGATCAATTTAGTTCATTTTTGTTTACATAGCGTTTTAAAAAACGGATGAGTGTCGGTGCTGAGGGAAAAACTCCCTGAGATGTCAGTAGGAAGAAACCTTGAGAGGAACCGGACTCAGCAGGGACCCCATCCTCATCTGGGTGATAACGGAGAGCAGGGATTGATCTGACCTCATACTGTGTGTTGGGTGGCAGGTAGTTCAGTATAACAGGAGACGTGTTTACGTTCATATGGAGTCCGGGTTGTTATTGGAGACTCGGGTAGACTGTAGGAAACTCCAGTCCTGAACTATCGAGTTTATCAGAGAACATCTGTCTGCATCAGCCGAGGACATGGAGCCCCGTGTGCTCTGTCTGGGATGTGTGTGGTGATTGGAGACGGTTCCACGAAGATGGTAAAGTGGAACCGTCCCCAGTCATGTGACGAGTCAGACAGGTCCAGAGGGCAGAGGGGGTCTGGATCATGGAGAGAGAGAAGAGACGCCTAAACCCTAGGGAAAGAGAAGAAGAGATGACAGTTGGGTCTGGTCACAGTCTGAATGTATATTTAGTGCCGAGTGCCAGCAGGGACTCCGGCAGGACTAACTATGACATCACCACTAAAAGGGAGGAGCCAGAAGGAAACACAGACATGAAGGGCAACTGAGATGTAAAGCGACCGTCACCTCACCGTCACCAAACCCGAGTGACCAACATTTAACAAACATTAATTAACAAAAGACTATTTTATACCTTTGGGGCTTTGTAAGAAAAAGCTCCGCCCCCTGCTGTAGTTTTCATAATACGCCATATTGACAAGCAGCCTGCATGAGCAATATTGCTAATATAATTCAGTACTCTAAATGGGCAAAAGTATGTGCCCCCCTGACACAACACCACAGCTGTATAGAATATCTCTATGCGCATTACAAGTTCCCTAATAACCCAAACACCCCAAACCCTTATCCGGCATGACGACCATGCAGCCAGCTCCATGTGTTCCCGGTGTGTCGGAGTGGAAGTACTGGAGAGTCCGGCACAAAGCTCTGACAGGACTCAGCCCCCCTGCACCATCACCTTTTGGAAAAACTGGATGAACTGGAGCCTCTTCCACATCCTGACGTCTTGCTAATGCTCTTCTAGAAGGTGTGAAGGAACACACCTGGTGGAAAGACCAGCCACAAGACACGAGAAGAGACGATTGCAGCATATTATAATAGGAAAGGGAGAACGATTCTGGAACGGGATGTTCCAGCTGGAAATGTTCTTATTCTTTTGGGGGATTACAGTTTCTAGAAAGAGATTTATTCATCTTGTGCAGTCTGTGAATAGATCAGTTTGACCGTAATGTAGATATACATGGCAAAGATGCGGCATGACAAAGTAACAGCACGAACCACCTAGTGCTCGCACCGCGGGTCTGGAATTAACATCTGATTCCGTGTAAAGGCCGTGGCTCATCACGCAAACCGCACCACCTGCTTGCTAAGTGCAGTCTAAAAGCTGCTGTGAAATGGTCACGGGGAATAAATAATGAATTAAATCCCAAACGCTGCGATGACGTGCAGTCGCATTTTAATGGAAAGCCTGCTGTGTACAGAACGAACCGCGTCGTATTGTATATTCCTGCGCCATAAAGCAGGTGCAGATCTCTTTAACCAAATAATCCTGAGTGATAAACAGGATTAAACGATGGAGCTTCACTCACTTTCTACATCGTGTACTAAAAATAAAGCTCTGAGTAACAAGCGCATGGCTGCGTGTTTACACCTGGCTGTGGAGAGGCAGACAAAGCGAGCGGTTGGTCTTTCTGTCTTTCCTCAATCTTCCCTACGCATGAAAGGAAGAAAGGAAGAGATCATCAGGTGTATATATAAATATCTTTTTTTAAAAAGAAGCGCAGGCCAGCCCTGGACCGGAGTCATGCCTAGTCATTGAGATGCAGGGTGTGTGTCGGTCCTGAGAGCCCTGAGTGCTGGTGTGCTGCCACTTAGCTAAGTGATTTAGTAATTAGCGTCCTATAACGATTTTAGATGTTGCTAACACTCTGTCGCACGTCGCAAAGTGAGACGGCAGTAAGTCAGACGCCTCCTGCGCGCGCACACACTGACCGCCCGGGATTCCCGTATCCCTCGGGGACGCAGAGCGATCAGACAGACCAGACTAAACGTGTCCGTCTGCCGCAGAGCCTCCCGCTAGAATTGCTTAAATATAGACTTGGTTAAATATTGAACAGTCGGCTGCAAAATTATTATGATACCTATAGCTGTGATGATGAGTTCGAGCCAGTGGCGGCTGGTGCAATTTTTTTGGGGGGACGCAAGCAAAATTAAAATGAAACTTTTAATGCTGGCCTGTAAATAGGCGTTTATCAGGTGATTGCGCATCATCACTACTAGTATAAAATAAAGTCCTGACTCACGTCACATCCAGTCAGCAGCTCCGCTAACCGTAAGAAGGGCTGGAAAAGACTCGCTGAGAATCACATGGTCCAATCACATGAGCCCAAATATTTAAAAACAATATGATTCGCTAAGAACAAAACTGGGAGGGTTCGAGGGCCACAGAGCTCCGCCCCAAGGATGATTTGAAAAGATCCAATCAGAGCTCAGCCTCAGGTCACATGCTTTTCAAAGATTTATGTGCTACATAGACACTCGATTGTCCGGCGCCCCGCGTACACCAACACAAATGAACGTGATACAGTTTAGAGGTTTTTTTAATTGCAAATTAATTATATTAAGAAATACAGCGGAATATTGTGACTAAATGACTTTATTTCATAAAGATAAAAACAAATAAATTAAATTATTATGTTAAATAATTACAGGTTAAAGTGGCTTCTTCTCTGCCTGACTTTAAGGGGGGGCGGCGCCCCTGCGCCCCGTATTGACCGTCCGACTCTGGTTTGAGCGCAGGAGCGCCTCCAAGAGGTGAAGGAGACGTTACTGTAAACGTTGAAAATCTTACCAGGAGAGCTGATGCAATTTCTTTATTGACCAAGGAAACGATTCAACAAATAACACGTCGTCTTTAATCTAGAGTAGTGGAGCACCACACACACACACACACACACACACACACACACACACACACTTTCTGGCTTTCATACGTTCTATGACTGGAACACATGAAGGTATAAAGCAAGTAATAAAAGCTGTCAAAAATCATCTGCTAAGTTCAAACCAGCACATCACAGGACTCAGGACTCAGGACTCAGGACGCTCTTAAAGAAATTCGACCTTGCTGTGACCTTGATCCTGACTCATGAATCAAATCTGTTCATCTCCTGGCTACAGTCGAACTGCTGCCATATACAGTGTGTTCCTAATATATTGTCCTATAAGCTCCTATCTAAATATCCATCGTGGTGAGGATGGCCTCTGAGGGACGTGGTTCCCGATCAGTTCAGCACCTTTCAGAATCTTTGTGTCAAGGGCTTGGGACAGCGTTATATTGTTGTCATGACGACACCTCAAGGTCTTTCCCATGCCACTATTAAAGTGAATCATGAACTGTGTGAACAGGGGTGTATTTTTTTTATTTTTTAATCGATCGAGGATGAACCCTTGACCGCGCGAGTGCACCGAGCCGAACAGCAGGGGGCGGAGTCATTATTGTTCAGAAGCTAATTACACACTGCCAGCGTGAGCGCTAGCTACACCCGTACATTAGCGACGTCGGAACGTTACGCCTCTCAGCTGGGGGGACACAAAACAGCGGTCCAGCGCCGCGTCGGTGGAAAAGTGGCTCCGGTTCCTTTATTCAGCCGTTTGATTCATTAATGGTTTAGTCTACGCCCCTTCACATGTCCTCAGCAAAGGCAAAAATCAATCTACGCTCCGGCAGCGCAATCATCGAGTGGAATATTCATCATTACGCCTCTGAACTCGAGTCAACATGTCGAGGCTTTGATCTCGCTCTGGTCTCACGGTTGATCGAGCACAAAGGTCTGAGTGATTCTGCCGCCTTTATCAGTCCACCCACCCCCACACACACACACACACACACACACACACACACACACACACACACCCCACGGAGGCACTAGCAGATCCTAAGAGACTGAGTCAGAATCAGGGATCTATGATACACATGATATCTATTAGACGTGACAGTGACACACACCTGACAGCACTGCGTCGGGTTCTGGAGGTGTGTGAGATTCCACAGGACGAGCGGCACCGTGACCATCCTCACGTCCTCAACTCTTACTGGAGCACGTTTATTAAAGACCAGAGAACTGCAGCGTTATCGTTTCTTTAAAAACATCATTAGGTGAATTAACGGTGCTGCTCACGGCTGATGTTTGGTGGAAGAAAAAAAAAATCAATGCAAATCTACATGTTTTACAGATTAGACAGAAACGTAGGCCTTAAAGGAATCATCATCTGTTTCCAGCTCGAGCTCTATAATCCTGTAATATGATCAGCTCCGGGTTTCCTCCTCCTGAACAACTTGTTTCAGGTCGAATTGTAAATTAAGTGACGTGTGATTTGTCCTTTCTGAAATGGGAGGAGGAAGAATCTGTGTTTTGGAGATTTACCTGGTGCACATGCTACACTACACATGGGGCACAACGACGCGCTGCACGTCTGTCTGCATTCTGTTACAGTAGGCGTCCAGTTCAGTCCTAATCTCTAGTCCGAGTTAAAATACCAGGGGCGTTCAAGTCAAAGCTGGACTTTTGATTGTCACGGTTCTGAGAGTAAACACTCCCTCTAGTCCTCTATATAGTCTCCTGCTACACTGATGCACTTATCACAGTGTGTCACTGGAGCTTGGACAGCATCAAGGTAGAGAGGTTCTCTCAGTACACCAGAGACATGATCACACTGTCTGTCTGATCCACGTCTGAAACCCCGGCCTCCCAGGAACTCGCGGTCAGGACTGTACGGGGGCGTGGCCCGACCTCCCAGCCCAGTTCCTGTAACGTGTGTGTGGTGTCGGTGAGTGAGTGTGTGTACAGTTGACACACACAGACGCGTCTCTTCCACAGTGATCAGTCGTTCCACTCTCTGAACGTTCAGGTGAAGGAGCGCAGTGAGCTCTGAGACGCCTCGGCCGGGATCGTCACTCACACGCGTACGGCTTCTTTAAAACCTTCAGATGTTCTACTGCGGCTGAGAGTCTCATCACCGGACTGTCGGTAAAGTCTTCTGGAAATCTCCATCACTTTCAGTTATTCCATAATCGATATACAGACGGAGATCTTACCTCCGGGTGGATGAATCCGATCACTCTACGTTGGAGCGGCACTGATTTAATGTCTTGTGCTATTATCTATTTCTTCTAAATATCCACAGTTTGGACATTTAGAGAGCTAAATCTATATCTGGATTTCTGTAGAGCGGCTTTGTGAGCATG
>JAAGKR010007425.1:4425-24425 GCA_011419295.1 Clarias macrocephalus | reverse complement strand
CGTAGTGTGTACATGAGTTAGTGTGTTCCCTGTGATGGATCCAGTCTCCTGGGATAGGCTCCAGACCCCTCGCACCCCTGATCTGCCATCTAGCACTCTCTGTAGTCCAACTAGGGACCATGAGCCCACTGTATTTATTCACATTTTGTACGACTGAGGTAGGACCTCCGGTCAACATTCAACTTCACACACTACGGGCAATTTAGGAATTTGACTAATCTGCAGGTCCTTGGACTGTGGGAGGGTCCCGGAGTACCTGGAGGAAACGCACCAAGCACGGAGAGAACATGCAGACTCCATGCACGCAGACCCTGAGGTGGGAATTAAACCAGGAACCTAGAGGGGATCCTGGACCCACTGTGCTAATCACTAAGCCGCCGTGTCACCTCTCAACATACAACATACTGTAACATGTAATGATCCGTCAAGATTGGGGTGTAAAAATCAATTGAGATGCATATCATGATTTCTTTGTGTGGCGATTCATGCATCTTCACACTGACTAAAAGATAGATTTCTTTTTGTAATAAATTTTCTGTTTTGCATTTTTCAAGTTTGCTTTTGCGGTGGACACATGCGGTTGCCATTCCTCTATAATCCTGCAGGTGGTGCTCTCTAAACTGTTCACACAGGACAGCAGCGTGTGTAGTAGGCGCCAAATATTTGCTAAAGTTTGTTTAAAAAAAAAAAGTCAGAACATTTATAAAATCGTGATATTTACAGAATCGCAACACAAATTGAATCGGCACCCAGATGTCATGATGATATCGTATCGGTAGTCACCTGGTGCTTATGCTGTTGTCTGATGATCAGGATCATGTTATAGTTAGTGTTATATTTAGCCTATTAATCATTTACTAATCATGCAAACAGCTGTGTATTGATTTGAGGGAGCTCTCTGTTGTGGCCAGCAAAATGGAAGGGAGCGATAAATATATATAAAAGTTTATTTTAAAGTGTGCCTTCGTTTTTTTTTGATAATTAGTCATTTGAAATACCTTTTTTCTGTTTTTGCATCTGAGAAAAGGCTTTAAAATAAGAATATATGACACTGTAACGCACTTAACTTTAGTTTCCTTTTTTAAATTTATTATTAATTAACACTAATACTGTACGTGATTAATCCTAATGATCTATTCGTAGGTTCATCCCCCGTCACGAGGACGAGCTGGAGCTGGAAGTGGACGATCCGTTACTCATAGAGGTTCAGGCTGATGATTTCTGGTACGAGGGCTACAACATGCGGACCGGAGCTCGGGGGATTTTCCCTGCGTACTACGCCGTGGAAGTGAGCAAGGAGCCGGAGCAGGTGAAAAAAGCAGGTGAAAAGTTCCGTTTCATTTTATTTGTATAGCGCTTTTAACAACGGACGCTATCGCAAAAGCAGCTGTACAGGATAGAACTATGGATGTAGTGATGAGCAAGCTGGAGAAACCGTACAATACCACATCATAAATAATAATAATAATAATAATAATAATATACGCATACAGTAGTTCAGCTGTTTTAGTGGAGCAGAACTGAAGTTTGTAAGCGTTTAGGTTTTTCCTGAAGTGAGAAGTGATTACAGAATACACACCGGTCTCATTACTGTAACCAGAACACACGCCGCTGAGCAGTTAAATCGGTTCCTCCGGTCCCGTCAGAGGCGTATGGAGATGCAGATGTTTGCCAGATGATGTTGAGATTGAATCCATGCAGGCGTGTCGGTGTGGATGTTCTGCAGTCGTTATAGCTCTCGTTGTTCTCGCCGCTCTGTGTGCAGTGAGCAGCGCAGACTGGATGGAGACGTTCACCCTGAAGTTCCTCGGCTCTGTCCAGGTGCCCTACCACAAAGGGAACGAGGTCCTCTGTGCAGCCATGCAGAAGGTCTGGACTGGGCTCGTCATGAGCGCCCCCTTCTGTCACACTGCTGCTGTCACATTAACTATATATTATTATTATTATTATTATTATATATTGTATATAAACACTGTGTCTTTCGGTTGGCCTTCGCTGTGATACATGTGTGTGTGTGTGTGTGTGTGTGTGTGTGTGTGTGTGTGTGTATTATGCAGGTCGCAAACAACAGAAGGCTGACTCTGCATTATAACCCACCTTCATCCTGCGTGTTGGAAATCAACATGAAAGGAGTGAAACTTGTAGTGCAGGACGACTACGGAGTATACGACAGAGTACACACACACACACACACACACACACACACACACACACACACACACCAATACCAATATTTGCCCCCTTCCTGTTTTTTTTTTTTTTTTGCATATTTCTCACACTTCAATAATTCAGATCATCAAACTGATTTTAATATCACACAAAGATAAGCCGAGTAAATGCAAAATGCAAAAACACTGTGCAAACCTGCCTGGCCCTGTGTGAAAGTGTACCTGGCATAAAATAAATGAAATAAAAAGCACATGCAGTGTAACATGGTTTAGATCAATACACTTGAATATCTGCAACCTAATGTGAAGAATAAACCCCGCGACACGCCCGTTCTTTCTGCACTTTGCTCGTAAGTTTTGCCCTCCCGTTTATTTCTCACTTTTCAGTGTTTTTTATCCACTGATGCTAATTTCGTTCATATTTATGTTTAAGCTGGCGGTCGAGTTTATTAGCAGCTTGTTATGAGGCTCCACCTCCTTTGACAGTAACCATAAAAAGGAGGCCATGTGTGAGAAATGAAGAGCACGGAGTGTAATAAACATCGAGCCTGTTGTCCAATAAACATGAATCTTTCATTAAATCAGCGAGCGCATGAATAACCAACAGACTGATCAACACAATCACCTGAGATCCTGCAAACTCATTACAAGGGATAAACAGTAAAGTGTTTTACCAGGGGCGTTCAAGTCAAACTGGGACTTTTGTTTGTACAGAATGCACTTATCACAGTGTTTCTCTGTGGCCCCCTAGTGGTGTTTTACAGATACTGCACAGACGTCTACACGATTAGCATTATTCAAATACTTGCTCATTTTATTTGTCTTTCATTAACATGGACATGGACACCAAACTTCTACACTCCACATTCCTGATTTTCATCCCTAATAAACAGTATTTTAGGCAGACAGTAGATCTTGATCCGAGATTCCTCAATACTGCACTTGATAACGCACATTCTCCTTTTATCCTTTTAATCATTCTTTTAAACTAATCATTCTTTGACTTCCTGTGTGTGTGTGTGTGTGTGTGTGTGTGTGTGTGTGTGTGTGTACAGAGTAGTCAGGGCAGTCACTTCTTCCAGCTGAAGAACATCTCGTTCTGTGGCTATCACCCGAAAAACAACAAGTAAGCGGAAGCATGTGATCCTCCTACGCCACCGCGTGCAGTTTAAGACCGCGTTGACTGACTTCACGTTCTCGTCTTTGTTGCAGATACTTTGGCTTCATCACGAAACACCCTGCGGACCAGAGATTCGCCTGCCACGTGTTCGTGTCTGAAAACTCCACTAAGACCCTTGCGGAGGCAGTGGGGTGTGTGTGTGTGTGTGTGTGTGTGTGTGTGTGTGTGTGTGTGGTGTGTGTGGTGTTTCTGCTGGATGATGCATAGGATTTTGCAGTTTATTTGAGGATATACGTGTACAGCTCTATACAAGCACATTATTATTCTCATAACACGTGTACTGAACGTTAACCCTCGTCCACATCACTGCTCTGTGTTGTCGTCTCTCACAGGAAAGCCTTCCAGCTGTATTATAAGGAGTTTGTGGAGTTCTCCTGCCCTACAGAAGACATCTATCTGGAATAAACTCACCTCAGAGATCCGTGTACAGACGTGCAGAGGGACAGAAGCTCAGAGGAGAGACTGCATCACTCACTCCATGGATTTTATAACAACAGGAGAGAAGAAGAAGAGCTGAGTTTTGGTTTGGACTTCATATCACTCTCTCGCATAAGACTGAATCCTAACCCTGTCTTTAAGCCCCAGAGGTGTAGAAGATCTCTGTGATCACAGCAGACTAACCTCGGGAGTGAAACACTTTGCTTTGTACCGCACTGCTAATAATGATGCCGTGGACATTTTGTCCAAGAAGATCGTTAGTGAAGATGTTTTTTTTTTCCCACTGCAAAATATTAAACCATGAAACTAATAATAGACTGTTTTAGGAAATCACCCTGTTCTACACCATCGTGCAGCTTCAGAATGTCGTAGGATGACGACTGATGGGCTCACAAGGCTGCGGTTAAGCAGCGGAGAGACTTTACACTGTACTGCGCGAGCAGGAGTTTCGACCTTATGATCGGCTGAGGTTCTTCCGGTTCATGATGGAGGCAGACAGTCGTTCATAACGTCAGAGATCAGACACCCTCATGGGTAAGGCTGGTGCACCTCAGACTCGAACAGTCAGGCTTACAGCACTCATATAATATTATTTAAGAAAGAAGAAACTGAAACACTATTTAGATTTGACACGCGGCGCGGGTGAGACTGTGGAGGAGAGACGGATTATTGTGTGGAGGGCGGAGTCGTAGCCCCGAGCGACCGGGGCAGATACGGCTGGAGTTGAACACAGCGACCCCGGGGCTGTTTCAGAGGGAGGACGTCTGCGTGCCGTGGGTCGCTGAGTGGACAGAGGACACGTCCCTGTGTGACCTCTGCAGGACCTCAGCGCTCCTCACACTACACTTAGACTGATGTAGTAATAACATTTAATTACAGTAAGACGACATCATACTGCTCTTGAGTTATACAGTCAGGACTGAGTCGTTTCTAAAGCGTGCAGTAATCTGCAGAATCCCGGGGACTGAGTGGACATCAGCCTGTCTCACTCACCGTGTCTCGGCGATCTGGAGACAAACACGAACTCAGTCATTTCAGAGTCAAAATCCTGAGCGCAAGAGCGAGTGATGCTGTCCTGGACTGGACACTCCTCACTTCCTACTTAATTTAATATTTAACTATGAATTTCTCCTTTTATTCTGTTGTGGTCTGTTAACACGCAAAGCAAGTGCCAGTTTAAGCAGTGTGTAAACTGCACACACACACACGCACACACACACACACACACACACACACACACACACACACACACGCACACACACGCGCGCGCATTCCCTCAGACTGCTTTGTCAATGTTTTAAGTAGCTTGGATGCACTTCCCTGTTGTTACACAGTACTGTGCAAAAGTCTTGACCCCCCCTTCTAATTTCTTCATATGAAATGAAATTAAATGATGTAGATTAAATAAAAGTAACAGGAATAAATGTTGTACTGTGACAGACAGTGTCTAAAGATTCAATTTAAAAACTAGTTTAGTGTATGTAACAACCTCAGCAGCGACGTCGAGTCCCCTCTCGTCCGTTCCAAACACTCAGCGTTCAGCATCAGCAGTAAACTAATCACCTCCTGATCATCTCTCATCATCTGCACCTGTTTCTCACTGGATCAGGACTGAAGTTAGATGGTTTTAAGATTAAGAGTTCATTATTTGTCACGTGTACCTTACAACAAAATGTTATTTATTTATTTATTTATTTTTTTTTTTTTCATATCCCAGTTAGGAAGCTGGGGTCAGAGTGCAGGATCAGCCAGGATACAGCGCCCCCTGGAGCAGACAGAGTTAAGGCTTTGCTCAAGAATTCAACAGTGCCAACTTGGCAGAGTTGGGGCTCGAACCCAGAGCCTTTTCACTTGCCAAGGTCACTTTGTAGTTTAACAAACACAAAACACTTCGTGTATAGGGACTGGACTGAACATGAGAGCCAAAAAAGTCTCCATTCCTCAAGACTACATTAAACATACAGGAAAGTCTGGAGCTTTAAAAGCAAAATGAAATGAAGGGGGGTCAAGACTTTTGTGACTCAGGTCTGTGTGCGTGGAGTCTGCATGTTCTTCCCTGTTACTTCTGGTATTAATTTGAAGACATGCAGATTGTGTGTGTGTGTGTGTGTGTGTGTGTGTGTGTGTGTGTGTGTGTGTGTGTGTGTGTGTGCGCGTGACCTGTGAAGCTTACACAGAGCTAAACTGGTGCCTGTTTTAAGATTTAAATTTAATAACATTAAATTAGAGCAGGATGTTAAATAATAGAATTAATCAGAACTACTTTCTTATTTAAAGCAATGGACCCTGATCTGAGAAGCACATTTCACAGTAAGAGTCATGAGTTTATTTCCTAATAGTGCCTTTTTCATGGTTGAGTTCCCGACCCCAGTGAACGTGTGTTGATGCCGTGCCGCGCCGCGCCGCGCCAGACAGAGTGTTTCGGGACGGGTCTAGATTCTGTCGCTGATTTTACAAGGGCTAAGAGATGGTATCAGAGTGACGTCACCATGCTAACAGCGTCATTTCTGTTAACTCTCGCAGGAGCGTATCCTTCTGTAAACCTTTTCTCACCAGGAAGAGAAGTGTTTCCTTTTGTTTGTAACAAGGCTTCATGAAATTCCTCCGAACCCGTGGGGGCCACAGTCTCCTGAACTCATTGTACGAAGTCATTTTGTAAATTGTGAATATACTTGTGCAAAGTAAATTCTATTCTGGAATTAAACAAAGTGAAGGCTTTCCCTGCTCTCTGACTTTTCTCTTAAACATTTTGAACTGATCTTAAACAGCAGTAGGAGGTGACGGTGTCAGCTGGGTTTAATAACAATAATAATTTTTATTTATATAGCGCCTTTCCAGAGCTCAAGGACACTTTACAATGAATAGAAAAAGGGGGACAAACAGACATTAAAGTAAAAAAAAAAAAAAACTAGGAGACAGACATACGAATCGAGCTGTAACATTCAGAAAACAAGTAAGTTTTGAGTAGAGATTTAAATGCTGAGATGTTATAAACAGAACGGAGAGAATGTGGTAGAGAATTCCAGAGCTTAGGTGCATTAGCTTATGTTCTGCCCCCCATTGAAGATAGACGGTACCGAGGGACAACAAGAAGGCCAGAGTCGGAAGAACGTAGTGAGCGAGACGGGATGTAGGGGACGAGCAAATTGAGGAGATAAGAGGGAGCCAAGCCATTTAAAGATTTAAAAACAAGGAGAAGAATTTTGAATTTAATACGGTAGTTAACTGAAAGCCAGTGGAGATCAAACAAGATTGGGGTTATATGAGCAGAGCGTTTAGTATGAGTCAGTAATTCTAGCCGCAGAGTTTTGAATATATTGTAACCTAGAGATGGAACTAGCAGGTAAACCAATGAAATTTGTGTGATGAGACAAATGCATGGATGACAGTTTCAGCATCTTTGGTACTGATGAAGGGACGCAGTTGGGCAATGCGACGTAGATGGAAGAAAGCAGATTTAGTGACAGATTTAATGTGAGACTGAAAGGAGAGTGTGGAGTCGAAGATTACTCCTAAATTTTTGACAGAAGTTGAGAGCCAGCAATCTCGCAGGTGAAATTAGTGGAAATATTGCTGGTGAGTGCTGGGGTTCCAAAGAAAATGATCTCAGTTTTATCCATGTTAAGTTTCAAAAAGTTTAAGCTAAGCCAAGCCCTAAAGTCCTTTACGCATGCAGAGATTTTGTCAATTTGGACAGATGGAGCAGGTGTACAGATGGAATAAAGTTGAATGCCGTCGGCATAAAAGTGATAATTAAGACCATGACGTTGAAGGATCAGACCGAGTGTCAGGAGTACTTTTCAGGAGAGAAGTAGGAGAAGGATCAAGGTGACAGGAAGAAGAGTTGAATTTCAGGATTAGCTTAGAAACGGAGTCTGGGGTCATCAGAGAAAAACAAGATAGAGACTGAGATGATGGAACTGTTGGATGGCTGAGCTCTGTATTAGTAGGGAAACATTGGTGGACGGCATTAGTCTTCTCAAGCAGATAATCCAGAAAAGAGCAGCAAAACTCATTAGATACTATAGTATCCTGAGGTGTGCGGTTGGTAAGTTTATTTATCGAATTAAATAATGCTTCAGGCCTGTTGCTCGATTTATTAATTGTGGCAGAGACAAAGTTAGAGCGAGCTGAGAAGAGAGCAGATTTATAACGTTTGAGTGATCAAGAAAAGCCAAGTAATGAACAGTAAGACCAGTTTTCCTGTAAGACCTTAAGAATACGGAGCTCAGGGGTATACCAGGGAGAAGAGTGAGTGGTGGGGACGTTTCTGGTCCTGATAGGATCACACTGCTGTAGGATATCAGAAATTGTAGCGTGGTAATTAGATAGTATCATAGATGGAGAAGAAATATCAATGACAGAGAGATTTGAAGAGACAATAGAAGTACAAAATGATACAGTATCAATAGCTTTCACATTACGGTATGAAATAACAGTCTTACGGCATTTAGAATGAAAAGGCAGATTGAGGCTGAAGTCAAGAAGTTTATGGTCAGAAATACCGGTGACGGAGGCTGTAATAGAAGTGATATCCCCAGCTGAGGTACATTAGATCAAGGGTTAACATTTCACTGAGTTCAGAAAAAAAGTCAGACAGGACTTTAGGAGGACGATAGAGCAGGATAATTGTGAGACAGTCAGCTTTCAATACCATGTATTCAAATGAGTTTGTGTTGTGAAAATCAAGTTGTTTCAGACTGAGATTGTCCCGGTAAATGACAGCAAGACCACCTCCTTTAGCTGTACAGTCGAGGTCGGGCGAGATACTTATATCCAGCAGGTGCAAGAAGATTTAACTGAAGAAAATCATCCGGAGCTTGCCAGGTTTCAGTGAGAAGAAAAATATCAAGCTTATTGTCAGTGATAATTTCGTTGAGATAAAGGGCTTCGTCCGATATTGAGCGACAGTTCAGAAGTGCAAAGTGACGATGTACAGAATTCAGATTTGCAGTATGATGCTGGAAACCAGTGAGAAAAATTAGAGAGCGATGAACAGTACGACCAGCAGCCAGTTGTTTGGAACCAGTCAATCTTTGATTAATCCAGATGCACGTAAGGGCTTCGGGCGTAGAGCAAAAAGTACTCCTGAACACACGCCGTGAGCGGTGGATGTACCGTGGACGCTGGAGAATCCCTAAACTCTGGCAGTGATCATATGTCATGGAGTCAAGGCCATATGGATGGCAGTTCAAGGCCCTTAGTTACGATGGTAAATATCTGATATCCATGACGGAAGTGAAATGCAAAATGAGACAAAAAAGAAGAGAGAAAAACAGAAAAACTAACCCAGAACATTACAGTACTGAGCAAGTGAGAGCCAGACACAGGCAAAA
Source organism: Clarias macrocephalus (assembly GCA_011419295.1). Classification (NCBI taxonomy): domain Eukaryota; kingdom Metazoa; phylum Chordata; class Actinopteri; order Siluriformes; family Clariidae; genus Clarias; species Clarias macrocephalus. The sequence goes on along the minus strand of JAAGKR010007425.1, from coordinate 15,303 downwards.
ACTGCCTGACACAGGCAAAAACTGCCTGACACAGGCAAAAACTGCCTGACACAGGCAAAAACTGCCAGACACGGGCAAAAACTGCGCTAGCCAAACCCTGAAGCGCCACTTCACCAAAAACAGCAGACTAAATAGGAGACAGCACTCCCAAATAGTGAGCAGAAAACAAACAGCGCAACCGACTGAGAGAGCGATAACTCACCCATCAGAAGAGCCGAGCGTGGTGGAGACGCTAACAGGGCAGAAGTCTCACAGCGGCCCGGTGGCAAACTCACAGACGGCAAAAATTTGATAGTTATAGTCCAGTTTAATTCAAGCCACGGCAATAGGAAATGGGATAATCCAAAATATCCAGTAGACTGGCGGAAAAACATGCAGCAGGAACGAACAAACAAACAAACAATCCAGGTAAGAAGCGGCAGCACAGACGCGCACAGCGTTCTCGTCCCGGAAGTCGGAAGTGAGTCAAGGTGATGAGTTTAATGAGCTGAATTTTGTCTACAAGTAAAATTACAAACCCTCACCTTTCATTCCGACCTTCACCTTCAGGACTTCACTTAATCACTTATATTGTAAATTCCTCAGTATGTACACAGACAAGAGAGAACAGACATCATAAATAAATCTTCCATTAAATATCAAAACAGTACTTGTAAAACGGAGAAACAGAACACATAAGGTTAATCATCATTTCTTGGTTCATCCTGACTCGTCCTGACTCGTCTTTGAGAAACCGGCCGCGTCTCCGAGTTCATCCTCCTCCTCGCAGGACTGGTCTCTGAGGAGATACGACGGCACGCGAGGTGGAACCGGTCTCACTCCGTAATCTGCGACACGTAAAGACCTGCCGTTATGGTTCTCATCCCTACTACATGTCCTCTGACGCCTCCAACTGTCACGTCCCCTCCTACAACATGGGTGTAAGAGTTAATTAGTGATCCTCCAATCAGAGCCGAGATCAGGAGTAAAAGTGTAAAAGTGCTGAGTTTGAGCGACATGATTGTCCAGGATCTTCAGTCTGATGAAGCTGTGGTCTCCTGTGGTCTTCTGTGTCACAGTCACAGGAACGCAACATCACATACAGGCATTAAGTAACACTCACTCTGTGGTTCTCACCTTTAGGACTGTAGAGGGAAACACAGGGAAACGCAATTTAATTCAAAGTTTTTTCACCTGCCGCTCACTTTAATTGAGTGAAATGAACTCATTAGCTATTGACTATTGTGGCTGTAAGGACATGAAGAGACAGCAGCACTTTCCTGAGCAGGTTAGTGTTGGCGGCTAAAGCTTAAATCTCCTTCATAATCCCTGTAATGAACCCTAATGCTGAACCCTACACTGAGAGCTTGGCTCTGTAACTCTACCCTACACTCACCCCATAATACCCAAAGAAGGGCATCCAGTGTAAACCCTGTGCCAGGGTGAATGTGTGTATCGGGTCTGCTCTGATGACCCCTCGGTGGGTAAAGAAGAAAAACATACAGGTTTATATATCAGGGGATGCATTTATTGAAGGTGACAGAGGAGAGGAGAGGAGTATTGTAATAATAATAATAATGAACAAATGACAATAATAAATAAAAAACATCAATAATAGTACAAATGACAGAATAAATAATAATAATAATAATTATTATTATTATAAAAAGGTGTGTGTATATTAACTCAAGTTTATGAGTGTATATGCCAGAGATTTAATTTGTTATATATTATTATTATTATTATTATTATTATTATTTAAATGTAAACACTCAGGAGTGTGTAACAGTTTATTGTGACGGCTGAAGAAGAGCACTTTCCACTCCCCATCTTTCTGTGATCTCACCTCTAACCGGAACTCAGAGAAGACTGCAGTAATGTCTCTCTCAATAAACGCTGAATAAACGTCTCCTTACAGTAACCCTCACCGCAGGAGTTACATTAACCGTTTGTGAACCCTCTGTGTGGAGTATGCGCTGTGCCTGAACACGGCCCTGTGGAGCTGCTGTTACCATAGCAACGACTTGTACACGGAAGTCCAGGGGTCGTGTGCTTTTGTTATATATTGTATATATATACACATATATACATATACACACATACATATACATATATACACATACATATACATATACATATATATATATATATATATATATATATATATATATATATATATATATGTGTATATATGTGTGTATATATATTTATTTATTTTATTTTATTTTTTTTACTGTATGTGTGTTTGTTTGTGTAAAGTGAAAGTCTGCAGTGGATACAAGACCATGTGACCTGGACAATGCAGCAGTGGTCTACTGTCCTGTTCATTGATGAGTGTCGGGTCACCGTTGCTGGAGAAGGTGAGGTGAGCGATACGCTGAGGTCAACATGGTCCCCAGGGTTTGCTTTGGTGGAGGAGGTGCAACAGTCTGGGCAGGAATCACCCGTCAGCACAAAGCAGATTTGGTTATTGTAGATGGCTCAGTCACTGCACGTTCTTACCTCAGAGACATCATAGAACTCATCATCATCCCCCAATTCCACCAGCACACCCCCAACTTTCTGTTGATGGATGATAATACTCGACTTCAGGAAGTTGGACTGCCTCATACGGTGGCCATCAACATTTGTCAATGTCAATGTACAAAGAATGGTGTGAAAAGGGAAAAACATCCAGTATGCGGCCGTCGTATGGACGAAAATGCCTTTTTGATGCTAGAGGTCAGAGGAGAATGGGCCGACTGATTCAAGCTGATAGAAGCTGACAGTTCACTCGTTACAACCGAGGTCTGCAGCAAAGCATTTGTGAAGCCACAACACGCACAACCTTGAGGCGGATGGGCTACAACAGCAGAAGACCCCACCGGGTACCACTCATCTCCACTACTAATAGGAAAAAGAGGCTACAATTTGCACGAGCTCACCAAAATTGGACAGTTGACGACTGGAAAAATGTTGCCTGGTCTGATGAATCTCGATTTCTGTTGAGACATTCAAATGGTAGAGTCAGAATTTGGCGTAAACAGAATAAGAACATGGATCCATCATGCCTTGTTACCACTGTGCAGGCTGGTGGTGGTGGTGTAATGATGTGGGGGATCTTTCCTTGGTACACTTTAAGCCCCTTAGTGCCAATTGGGCATCGTTTAAATGCCACGGCCTACCTGAGCATTGTTTCTGACCATGTCCATCCCTTTATGACCACCATGTCTCCATCCTCTGATGGCTACTTCCAGCAGGATAATGCACCATGTCACAAAGCTTGAATCATTTCAAATTGGTTTCTTGAACATGACAATGAGGTCACTGTACTAAAATGGCCCCCACAGTCACCAGATTTCAACCCAATAAAGCATCTTTGGGATGTGGTGGAACGGGAGCTTCGTGCCCTGGATGTGCTGCCCACAAATCTCCATCAACTGCAAGATGCTCTCATATCAATATGGGCCAACGTTTCTAAAGAACGCTTTCAGCACCTTGTTAAATCAATGCCACGTAGAATTAAGGCAGTTCTGAAGGCGAAAGGGGGTCAAACACCGTATTAGTGTGGAGGTCCTAATAATCCTTTAGGTGAGTGTGTACTGTGATATATATATTGTGTGTGTGTGTGTGTGTGTGTGTGTGTGTGTGTGTGTGTGTGTGTGTGTGTGTGGTGTGTATGTGTGTGTATGTTATTCTATACATAGGATGTTGAGTCTACCTGCTCAATATTGCCGTATTATTTCATCACAAACTCCAGGTTTGTTTTCTCAAACGCCTTTATGAACAACTCTCTGGCTCTTTACATTGGCACGGATCTGTATCTGAACCCAGATGATTTTCTCATCATTTTATTCCACATGCTCTAATATGTGGATGTGGATAAAATTGCACCCATGAAACTAAAGACAAAGATAATCATAGGACTCATGGACAAATGACAACATTCATCACCTAAGGAGACACTGCAGGAAAGCGGAACGTAAATGGAAAAAGGACAGGCTCCCTGGAAATGCGATGAAATTCTCTGGCACAGGGCCATGAAGCCGTACAATAAAAACGTCAAAATCTACTACAATTGCCATCGTCCACAAGTGATTTTTAATGTAATAAGTTCTGAAATTCACTATCAATTAACTCGTCCTGCCTTGAATTCCAAAGATTATTGTTGATTGAAACATTTATAAATGAGCATCAGTGAGACAGGATGTTATAGGACAGGTCCCTGAGAGCACCGAGGCTTCTTTGTGCTCAGCTGTCTTTAAATATTCCAGTCCAGTTTCTCTCTCCTACTAAAGGGAGGTTATAGTTGTATGGGTCCTCATCTTGTAGCCTTTTTTTTTTATGTCTGTCTTAGGTTGGGGTTTGTGCCAGGTACTGATTTAAACATGCTGATGTCACTTCCCATCTGCATCTCCATGTCTTGATCCTCCTATTTTAGCTAATTCTAGACATATTTCAACCTATTTCACATGTACCATTCCTCTCAAAAATACTGGAGAAGCTTGTATTTTATCAACTGCAACAATTTTTAAATGAAAATTCAATTCTGGAGAAATGTTAACCTGGTTTTAGAACATGTCACAATGAACCAGTCCGGGAGCACGATGATAGAAAATGTCTGTCCTGTAAAGCTGTCCTGATGGTGAATAATCCTAATTTCAGTTCACAGTCCAAGAAAGTAGAAAACTTTGACAGAATGGCATTCGGGATTCCCATCGCAAACTTAGTTTGCAGTATAAGTAAGTAAAGTCAGCATCCGCACGTGCATGTGTGTGTTAGTCTTCCTACACAATAATTAAAGTTAATTCAATACAATTTTATTTGTATAGTGCTTTTTGCAACTGACATGTTGTCACGAAGCAGCTTTACACAATCAAAAGTAATTATTTAAGTTTGTATGAAATGTGAATGTGTATGAATCAAAATTATAAGACTCTCCCTGAAGAGCAAGCCGAGGACGATGGCAACAGTGCCAAGGAAAAACTCCCTGAGATGGCAGTAGGAAGAAACCTTGAGAGGAACCAGACTCACCAGGGAACCCATCCTCATCTGGGTGATAACGGAGAGCAGGGATTGATCTGACCTCATACTGTGTGTTAGGAGGCTGGAAGTTCAGTATAACAGGAGACGTGTTTAAGTTCATATGGAGTTCAGGTCGTTATTGGAGGCTCAGGTAGACTGTAGGAAACTCCAGTCCTGAACTATCGAGTCCTCAGAGAACAGCTGTCTGCATCAGCCGAGGACAGAAGCGTCTTCATGGTGAAGTTGAACCGTCCCCAGTCACCACACGCGTCCCGGACAGACCACACGGGTCTCCATGTGACGAGATCTCCAATCAGAAGCAGGACAAGTCAGACAGGTCCAGAGGACAGAGGGGGTCGGGATCACTGGCAGCTCAGGAGAGACATGTGTAGTGAGAGAGAGACAGGAAGAAGGAGAGAGAGAGAGAGAGAGAGAGAGAGAGAGAGAGAGTGGGAGAGTGCAGTTAAGATGGAGAGATAACAGTTGGGTCTGGTCACAGTCACACAATGTATAAGGTGAATGTGTATTTAGTGCAGAGTGCAAGCAGGGACTCCGGCAGGACTAACTATGACTAACTAAAAGGGAGGAGCCAGAAGGAAACACAGACATGAGGGCTCACTGAAATGTAAAGCAACCAATCACCTCACCATCAACAAACCTGAGTGAACAATGAGAGTGGGGAGGACAACATCTAAACATACCAGTTCACCAGATACTCTACGTCCATGAGTCCCCCAGATCTGCTCCTTTACCTAAGGCTCATCTATTTACAAACATGCTGCGCTAAATAAACAGGTTTTTAGTCTAGACTTAAACACTGAGACTGTGTCTGAGTCCCGAACATTAATAGGAAGACTATTCCATAACTTTGGGGCTTTGTAAGACAAAGCTCCGCCCCCTGCTGTAGTTTTAATAATATGCGGTACTGACAAGCAGCCTGCATCTTTTGATCGAAGTAGGCGTGGCGGATCGTAAGACACTAACAGTTTACTCAGATACTGTGGCGCGAGTATCTGAGTATTAAAAATCAGTGCGAAGATAAGATAGGGGTGATGTGCTCGTATCTTCTGGTTCTAGTGAAGACTCTCGCTGCTGCATTCTGGACTGAAGCTTGTTTATACACAGCATAAACAGACAGTAAGCCGTTACAACAATTTATCAAAAAAAGGTGATACAAGCATGAACTATTTTTTCTGCATCATTTAGTCACAATATATTCCTTATCTTGACAATAACCCTCGTCCTCCTTGTCTCCGTCTCCAGTGATTATTTTCAAAGGCAGGTTACTCCAAGTAATGCATGTGTGCGCATGTGTGTTTTGTGTGCGTGCGTGTGTGAAAGTCGCCCTATATAACAACCGCACCCCCCCCCCCCCCACCTCCTATCTCCGCTGCACATACATGGCCTGATTCTCTCTTTTTAAAATTAAGTGCAGTTTAATTTTTTTAATATTTTCTATTAATCATTTTTATATAAATATTTTGGGGTTGTGGGACAAATCATTAGAGTTTCCATTATTTGTTATGGGGAAATTCACTCTGAAACAAAATGGCATCAGGGATTGTCCTTGCCAAGATTTAAAGGACTTATGAACAAATCTGACTTACAAACGTCCTCCTGGAATGAAACTCATTTGTAAGTAGGGGACTACCTTTACTTCTCTGTTCATAAAGGGAGAGCAATTTACCTTCCCCAAATACACACTTAGCAAACTTCTGCTCCATAAACAATGTAAATCAGCTTACTCTGCATGTGTTTAGACATCACTTCCAATATTCCACTACATCACTGTGCCTCCTCCATGGCAAAATCTAGTCACTCCATAAATACTTAAAAAAGAAAATGAAAAAACAGGACAATGTGTCTGTGACTAAAGGTCTGTGTACAGGTGTGGTTATGTCTGCGTCACACTGCCCTTCCCCCACTGCAGACTAAACCAGTTTAACAGTACACAGATGGGTTTATGACTTGATCCTGAGACTATTTACTGTAAGTGAACTCTGTGCTGATACAGGGGTTTGATTTAACACACCGATGCTATAATCTGGAGAAAGAGACATGACTTCCAACATGAGTGTGTCTGGAAAACAAGACTTAAAGAAAGACGAGAGGTGAGTTGCTTTTACATTCACCAGCAATAAATACACATCGTCTCATAGAAACAGATCTGTATCTCTAAACTACACTTTGGTTTAAGGTGTTTAATAGCAGTGAATACATCACCGACCTAATCTGAGAACAGTTTAGAGAAATCATTCAGGTACAAGTAGTACCCTACTTGTGAATTCTGTTGTAATTCTAGAACGAGACAGAAAAAGAGATCAGACTCACCGGAACCCGGCTGTGTGTCCATGAAGAGTGACAAGTCAATGGAATGTCCACTACACTTCAGAGACAGACACAGTTCTACTGATGTGAGGTCAGTATAGTGAGGTGTGTTACAGCAGTGTTCCACCTGATCAAACTCACTCGTCTCATTATGAAGTCCTTCATGAGCTTTATCAGATTTTGTTTGTTCACAGACCAGAAAAGAGGAAAGCAAACATCAGCAGAAATCAGTTAGAGTCCATATTTAAGGTGTGTGTCTTTTTAATTAGTTTTACTTGTGTTTCTTTTCAACTACAGTGGAACCTTGGATTACAAGCATAATTCATTCTGGAAGCGAGCACTTTACCTTTAAAAACGTATTCCAGACAGATAAGTGTTTCTGTTTCTGCGCACAGGCACCGTGTATTTGTGTGTGTGTGTGTGTGTGTGTGTGTGTGTGTGTGTGTGTGTGTGTGTGTGTGTGTGTGTGTGTGTGTGTGTGTGTGTGTGGAATTAGCCCCTTCCTTCGCCTCGTCTTACAGAATAAAACTCCACCTCCCTCCCCCCACCTCGCTTTTTGTATTCCAACTCTCTTTATTGTTTTGAAAATTCTCAACAGACATACAGCATAGATCCAACAAAAGGCATATTCAAATATAAAAACATGTATAAACAAAGGTGCAACTGTATCATCACAGGCCATTCCCCTTAGTAGTGCAACATCAAAATGTACCCATCCAGTGAGCACTAGGCATATACACCTATATACATATACACACATACATACAGTAAATGATAAATAGTAAGTGAGGTATGTAAACGCATACATACATACACGCACACACATACATGCACACACGTCTGCATACAAATGCACATACATCTACAAAATAAAATAAAGTAAAAAGTAAATAAATAAAATAAAATAAAGGGGGGGGGGCAGAATAATAAAATAAAATAAAACATTCAAAGAGAAAAAAATATATATATAGGAAAAAAAAATAAAATAAAATAAAATTTAAAAAAGGGGCGGAAACCCCTCTCCCTAACTGTCCTCTGGGGCTTGGGGACCATCAGGTGAGGTAATAACATCCAGAAAGGGATCCCATGTCTTATGGAACTTCCCTGTGGAGCTCCTGAGAGAGAATCTAAGCTTCTCGAGTTGTAGGTTATAGAGAACCTCCTTGACCCAATGTTTATGTGATGGAGGACGTGCGAGCTTCCAGCTGAGCAAAATTAATTTTCGGGCTAGAAGGGTGGTAAATGCCAATGCCTGTTTCGCTACTCTGGGAAGGTCTGTGTTGGGGGAGATACCAAATATTGCTGATAATGAGTTAGGGGTAATGGTGTGTCCATAGGCCCTGCTTAGTGTGTCAAAAACGTGTGTCCAAAATGACGTTAATTCAGGGCATGACCAAAACATGTGGACGTGGTTGGCTGGAGTTAAGCTGCATCTGTTACACGTCTCGTTGACATAAGATTCTAGCCAACCTCGCATTTGTATAGTGGATCTTATAGAGGACCTTGCACTGGATCAAGCTGTGCCGGGCACATCCTCTGCTATTATGCCAAGATTGACGACCTGGCATGAAGCCAGTCTGATCGAGTGTTATGATGCCTGGGAGAACCTGTTGTAAACGAAGAGCCAAGATTTTGGAAAGAATTTTAAAATCCATATTTAGAAGCGATATTGGCCTGTAGCTGCTACAAAGCAGGGGGTCTTTTTCTTTTTTAAGAATAAGAGAAATAGTGGCCTCTGACAAGGTGTTTGGAAGACGCTGGAGAGCAAAGGCTTCATTATACATGTCCCTTAAATTAGGAGCAAGAAGGTTAGAAAAGGACTTATAGTGTTCAGTTGTGAAACCATCAGGACCAGGAGACTTGCCACTCTGTAGCAATATAATGGCCTCTTGAACCTCTGCTATAGTGATAGGCCCGCCCAGACCTTCCACCACGTCAGTTTCAATCTGTGGGAAAGTGATGGCATCCAACACGTCATCAGGAGGTGGAGGGCGGTCAGAAGTATAAAGATTAGCGTAGAAATCAGCAAAGGTCCCGTTGATTTTGGTCGGATCTGTGAGAATCTTTCCTTGTGTAGATTTAATAGCCGGAATGATTTTTGAAGATGCTTCGGCTCTAGCTTGATGTGCCAGAAGCCTCCCAGCTTTATCGCCAGACTCAAAAAAGCCCTGTCTGGATTTAAGCAGTAAGGCTTAAACTTTATTTGTAGAAGCAAGGTTAACCTCTGTCTGCAATCTTAGATGCTCTCTGTAAAGGTAGGGGTCTGAACTGGCGGCATAGCGGTCGTCCACCACCTTGAGGTCCTTAAGAAGTTTATCAATGTATGAGGTTTCAGTTTTCCTCATGTGTGAAATAAAAGAGATGAGCTGACCTCTAATAAATGCTTTTGATGCCTCCCAAAGAGTTCCCCTGCTCACCTCGGGCTGATCATTCAGTTCAAAAAATAACACAATTTGGGAGTGTAGAAACTGCTTGTAATTATCCTCTGCCAGGAGGACAGAATTAAATCTCCATGACTTCAAGGGGCTCAGCCATGTAGATAAATTCAGGTCGAGGGAGATTGGGGCGTGGTCTGATATTGCAATGTTGTGGTAGTCTGCCGTGATAACTTTAGAAAGCAGTCTCAAATCGAGGAGAAAAAAATCTATGCGAGAGTAGCTATGATGAGCATGCGAAAAAAAAGAATAGGCCTTGGCTGTGGGGCAACTGTGTCTCCACGGATCCACAAGGCCATATCGTTGTGCCATAATGTGTAGGGTCTTGGCTGAGTTGGATAAGGGGACTGGCTTAATAGGTGACCTATCTAATAGTGGGTCCTGCACAAAATTGAAATCACCTCCGATAATTATGAAATGGTTTTCTAGGTCTGGGAGAGATGTGAATAGCTTACTCACAAATGACACATTATCCCAATTAGGGCCATAAACACAGATCAGCAAAGTGGGGGTATTTTCAAGTGTCCCAGAAACCATAACATATCGCCCATCCAGATCAGCGGTACATTTGTTTAATGTGAAGGGGAGGTCTTTATGAAGTAAAATGGCAGTACCTCTAGCTTTACTGTTAAATTTGGAATGAAAGATCTGACCTACCCAGCCAGTCTTAAGCCGCATTATCTCTCTGTTACAAAGATGAGTTTCTTGGATAAAGTATATGTCTCCCTTAAGGTGCTGTAAGTGGGACATAATCCTACCTCTTTTCGTAGCATTGCCCATCCCCTTAACATTCCATGAAATTACCCTAACTGGACGACTCGTACCAGCCGTACCTTAATATGCTTAGTGGAGGAGATAAGATTGGGGAGAAGGAGAGGGAGGGGGTATGAAAAAAAAAAAATGAAAAAAAAAAAGAAAAAAAAAAAAAGAAAAAAAAAGGGGAGAAAAAAAAAAAAAGAGAAACACACACACACACACACACACACACACACACACACACACACACACACACACAGATATAAACAGGCCTGAGATACCCAAAAACAATAAACAACCAGTGACTAACGCACTACGGTGCTAATAAGCACTGATAGAACTTCCTTAAATTCTAAAAGTTCCCTCTCCCGAAGGA
>JAAGKR010007424.1:7421-36818 GCA_011419295.1 Clarias macrocephalus | reverse complement strand
TTTTTTTATTAATATCATTCACCAGAAAGCCAGACCCTGTCACAGATTGGGAATCGCAGACCGAATTGAACCCGGTGTTACTGTAGTTCATGTCTGGTCTAAGTGCTGATTCAATATTGAACCTAGTAAGAACTGGCTTTGTTTTTCCATGGGCTAAATAGTCACGTCATTACATCACTGGCTGTCCATGTACATCTCTACTTTAAAAATAAATAAATAAATAAATAAATAAATAAATAAATAATGATATCATCAAGGAGAACAACAGCAATGGCAAACTTCAATGTGGCTTTGTGAGTAGTTCTCACAAAACAGCATGATGAACAACATACTGTAGGCACCAGGCCAAAGTGTTGAACAGCTACTATTCTTACACTGTACTTTGATTACAATTTATTTTTTATCATTATTTAACTTGTTGAATGTTAAAATAGATTCTTTGTGTAGGCGATAAACAAACAAGGCATGTTGTAGGTACGTCTGATTGCAAATGACTTTTTCTTGTTACCAAGCGCAACCAGGAAAATAGCGCATGATAGTAAGCAAGTAAATATTCTGAACCCATTAAGGATTGTGTGGTTTAAATGGAAAAGAAGTAATAGTTAACATTAAATCAAAGTGTTTTCCAGCAGCTATAAAGATGTTGGAGTTACTAATGGCTAATTTTGAGGAAGAAGTTTGGCTGATCTTCTTAATATTTGTTGCAAATCCAGCATTAATGGTCTGCCAGCACAATCTAACCCCAAGCTATGGATCACTCGCCCAGTAAAAACTCAACCAGGATTTCCTTTTATTTTCATTCATTTATTTTTCAAATTAGCCTAATATTTAGTTGTTTTGTGCAATAATATTCAGAGCTGGATTTTTACATCAACCTCCAAACGTTCCTCAAAAAAAAAAACATCATGCTGGGCTTGACGGGGTAAAGAGGTGAAGAGCTGAACACGTTTAAACACATCAATAATACAAAATCATTCAGCGCAAGGAATATTGCTTGGACATAATGATCACATCAATGCATAAAGCCTGATCGCAACTCTGTACTGACAATATATTCCTTTACGTTCTCAAATCAGATTAGTGGTCAATAGACACGGTGTCATTATGCTTGATTTAAGGAGTGTAAGTTTATGATCATCAGTGAAAACTGTAAAGTTCAAAGGATTTAACACTTTGATGTGATTATATTTTATAACCCAGAACGCATTCATGATTGAATGCATAAAGCCTAAGGGCTTACCTGATGACACAAGAACTGAAAATACCAGTAAAAAAATTGAAAAGAAGCAATAGCATTTCCTCTCTATAACTCGTTTTTCTATAACTCGTGCTTTTTAATGCGTCTGTGCTCTTGGGGAAGAAAAATGCTTCATGGCTCCACATGTACTGCATGTTCTGATAAATGAACTACATTCCTGCCTACACAAAATTTTATGGCTTTAAATGCTTTGAAAGATGATAATATGAGGTTTATATATTAATTTGAAAGCTTAATTATCATTACAGTAAAATGATGACTAAATTGTCCTTACAGCATTAAGAAAAGAAATTTATCACAACCCGTGAGTTCCAGGGTGTAACGTGGGCCGTTTAATACAGTATGAGGACGCTGGAGAAATGGGCCGTGTCTTTATACTGATGTTGGCACGGGGTAAAGGGGCACGGCTCAAAGCGATCGGAGCGCGAGCTGAGAAATAAAACTTTATTGGGGTCGATGATGCTCGAGAGCTCGAACCAGTCGCCATGCATGCAAATGAGTCTCATATACGCACCGGCATAATATCAGCAAATAGCCTTTTAGTCTGTGGCAGAATTAATGATTATTTTACTTCCCTAAGAGAGAAAGTCAAACAAGCTTTGTGTAGGAAAGGCAGATTATTGTCCAGACGTTTCAAATTTTTTAATTTGTCAGGCTTTTGTTATCCTTATCCACTGCTAATTGAATAATGTAAAAGCAGAGCAGAGAGCTCAGTGTTGTCTCTCTGTCACGCCGTTTATACTCACACAGACGACATGTCACACACAGTCAGTCGTGTCTCACAGCAGCAGTTAGATGTGATCAGCATTTTCACAGTTTCTGTTTGAGGTTTTAAGAAAATAACCCCAAAGAAAATCTAACCGGAAAGTCAAGACAGCTTCGTCAGCCCAGAGTCCAGCACGATGTCGTGTCTACGTGGCCAGCATGCCGTCCCAGTGATCCATTTCCGGGGGTGTCAAAAGGGCAAACTGTCTCTGCCCCCTGGGTGTGATGGGGCATGCTTTGTCTCCCCTGGGTATCTCAGTAACACCAGGGCAATTGCTTTGCATCTGTGAACTCATGTGTTCACTATATGGCAGGTAGCACTTTACTCTGAGTGTGTGATGCTGCCTTGTGCATGTGCATCAGTTAGAGTAGAAAAGGCACAGACGCTGGATTCCTGTGACTTAAAGGAAGAAGATGTTCGCTACAGCTTCCCTGCTTGTTAGTTTTTGTGTAGCTAGAGAGGGTTAATTTAAACACACACACACACACACACACACACACACACACACACACACACACAGCAGCTACACAAATCTGTAGTTTGAAGCCATCGCACTGATTATATTGAATATCGCCAGGATTTTAATTAGATGACAAACTGTGATACAAAGAACGGATTTTAATGTCTATGAGCACAACATTGTGTTTCTCGATGCCAGCACCAACACGCCCGCTATTGCCATTTATATTCTACATTACAGAAAAAAAACAGTCAGAGCTGATGAAGTTGGAGAGTGTGTGCAGTAAATATCTGATGGGCTGAAGCTTGGCAGAGGAGATGGAAGCAAGAGAGTCCAAGAACGAGGTCTAACATCACAAATGTTTCAATTTATACAACACTTTGTTATGTTACTGTGTTACTGAATACAATAAAAATTCAGATCTGTCTGCAAAGTGTCCATTTTAATACCGAAGGTCATTTTTTTCATTTGTTTTTCCCTCAAAGTCTTCTGATTTGGCAAAAAAAAAAAAAAAAAACCCTGAATCTTTCTGAAGAAATACAGAAATGAAAACGCAAATGAAATGTAAATGTAACAGTTCAATAACTGCCAGGTTTTTATTTCCGTAAACGCTACTTTATGGCTGTACTTCTGCAGATCTCACTAGGACTTTGAATAGAATTTAAAAAAAACGTAGCTGCATTGTTAAAGGAGATGGGAATGTTGCAGGAGTGTTTAAATCCCCCTCTTATTCCAGAAAGGTGGAGTGTGCAATAAGAGAGACTACTGAATTCATATAATGCATATTATTATTATTATTATTATTATTATTATTATTATTATTATTATTATTATTGTTATTATTATATAATCAAAAGATGAAGAACGATCAAACTTTTCTGCAGCAGATGCATTTATTTATTATTTTAAATGATTAAATCCTGATTGCATTACATAGAAAAAGACTGAAATGAAAAAACATAGAAAATTATTGTTAACTAATATTATGATCTGATGAGTAGGCGTGTTAGTGGGCGGCTGGCGGACAAACAATCGTGTGGTTTATTAGGGAGAAGTGTTCAGTCAAAAGGAATCAATACTTCGCTATGTGGGTTTGTGTAGCTGAAAATCCAACACAGTCAATTCATGAAACAAACCTCATGTTTTTTTGTTTTTGTTTGTTTGTTTGTTTGTTTGTTTTGAACAGCTCAAACACTGAACATATTATTAACATGGTCAGAGCTTGTTGCAGGAATAAACCTCTGTGTCTCTGGAAATGGAAATTAGGCATCACAGGTTAATAATTTGTTCCTAACCCACGATGGTAATATAGTAATATTCCGTTTTAAGGAGAGATGGGGAAAATCGATTTGGTTATATAGCATCATGATTCTTTTGTGTGGCAAAATGATCTTATTACATAATACAAATTAAATCAGCACCTGGTATTGTGATATAGTTATCAGTGCATAAGAGCAACAATGTAAGTAAGGACAGAAACTCCACTTTGACGCTACACAACATGTGATGTTTATTATATACAGTAGGTACATTAATTTTGAGTGTGTGTATGTGTGTGTGCGCCCTGCGATGGCTTGGCACCCTGTCCTGGTCTTCTATAAATGTCAATCTCTTTTTCTTATTAATTCACGGGAAATGTCATCAGAAGTCCCCGTTTGACATGAACACCATTTATCAGGTGATTAAATCAAATTAGTGAACTTTGAGTCCTCGTCTGCCAACTTCAAGTTCAAGCAAACAAACAAGTAAAATGTCTCTGGGTAAGTACAGCACTTTTAATTCCATGTGTACATGTACTGCTCATTTAGAGAATGCTGCGCTGGATGTAATTAGCTTTTTGAATGGTTTTCTGGCCTCGCTTTGCTTTTTCACTGAGATCAAAATCCTTACAAGCAAAGCAGAACCAAGTCATAATGACCAAATGTGGACTTTTAGCAGCGATGTGTCCTTCAACTACAAGAACTGAATTAGAGACATGAAAGCTTTCAGCTGTTCTTTCATCATCTGAAAGTAAAACCTATTGAACTATATCAGGGACAAAAAAAATGAAAAGACTTTTTGCAGAATGTTCACTAATACACACTCATTCACACACGTTTTAGTCAAGCAAAGTTTGTTAGATTTGCATTTGAATTTGCGAAATGTCATTTCATCAGACCTTGAATATAGATGAATGTTTAATGATGTGTTCATGAAAAACGTATTCAGTTCCATGTCGCTGCTGCTTTCAACCCACACATGTGCAAAAAAAAAAAAAAAAAAAAGGAGAAAACTCTTCTCAGTGCTTTGCATAAGTATTCACCCCTTGATGTTTTCCATTTTTTCTAGCGTTACAACATCAAATTGAAACGGACTCAATGAGGTTTATACTGTATGTCACAACTCTACACAAAATATCCCATAATACTAAAGTGGTGTGGGTGGAGCGGTGGGGGCGGGGGGGTGGATCATCAATACACTCACTCATCATCTATACCGCTATATCCTGTATTCAGGGTCTCCACGGGGGGCTTGGAGCCTATCCCAGGAGACTTAGGGCACATGGCAGGGTACACCCTGGACTGGGTGCCAATCCATCGCAGGGCACAGACACACACACACACACACACTCACACACTCATTCACACACTACGGGCAATTTGGGAACGCCAATTAGCCTAATCTACATGTCTTTGGACTGTGGGAGGAAACCGGAGTACCCGGAGGAAACCCACCAAGCACGGGGAAAACATGCAAACTCCATGCACACAGAGACGGGAATCGAACCCAGACCCTGGTGGTGCAAGGCGACAGTGCTAACCACTACACCACCGTGCCGCCTTTCATCAATACAGTTTGAAGAATTATTTGCAAATCTAAAATGTACACTGAATAACAATACCATTAGGCGTCACATAACTATTGAACGTGGGTCACCTGTGTGCTCTTAAAATCTCATATGAGTCACCGATATTAATAAACACACCTGCTCCTGCAATAACCCTGAGGTTTCCACATACATGTACAGCATCTTCAAGACCAAGATGAACCATAATGCAACTTTTACTTTTTCCTGAAAATATTTGTTTTTTTCAAACATTGTTGATTTTTTTTACCCCTGATTTCAGTTTCAGCATGTGAAGTGGTCAAAGGGGAAGGATACTTTTGCAAGTGATTATAGTCATTTTGGGGTACAATACACTCTATATGTTGATGCCCTGGCATGTTATACCTCCTAGACTAGTATGTGCTGTGTGATTTCCATTTTTTTTTTTTCTACTCAGTTATTTTTATTTGCAGTATTTGACCTGTTCACCAAGGAGTAATGTCGACATCATATTTTCCACCTGGTTCTCCATCATGACACTTCCCGTCTCTGGGCTGTGCTCGCACTAGCCTGAGAGCCACCCTCAATCCCCTGAGATCACTCTTCCTCATTCTCACCTCCACTACACCCTTGAATCTTCCACCGTCATCTTCAAGAGAATCTTACAAATTGATGAGATAACACCAGGATTCCACCTCTGGACCTATAACGATCCGTCTTTCCTACCTGCTTCGTCCCGGGAGGCTGGAGGCCAGGTTCATGGCATCTGACAGCTTCATATGTGCTACACTCACCTGCCAGGTCCAGCTTCCTCCCTCAACACAGAGCCCATTACACTCCAACACACTCACTCCCTGCCCCGTCTCATTACCACATGACCTGAGAAATTATTTACTGCAGGCTGATGTGAACAGGCTGATATTACAGGGTGAAGGTGTGTATTAGTGAAAGCCTGGAAACTAAGCAGTGTCAATTCTATGATTCTATATCTGAATTTGCTGTCTTCCTACATAATAACAATTTAGGATGGTGGATCCAGAGCTTATCTTAGAAATACAGTGTATGACATGAAGGTAAAGTAAACGAAAAATGAACATCCGTTTAGATGCTCTGCGTAAATGCTCACATTCACACATTTTCAGACCACCTTATACTCTGGACAAGATAAAAGACAGAAGGGGCGTGCAGTGAGTCTGCTCCAGCAGTGCAGGAAATCCTTTGACTTGTGGGATTTTAGGGTTAAATCTAATTATGCAGAAGATTAGCTGGGAATCCAGTCCACCCTTTTCTAAAGCAACTGTGCACCGATGTTAATTTGGATCCTGGCGCTGCCCAGCGGATTGCTCTCTCCAGCTCTATTGTGAGGAGAATAATACTTAAAAACATGTCAGTTTTTCTTCTTTGCTAAGCCGCACCTGTTCAGGCTTTGCATTCAGAATCTGACGCTCTGCACACACCCTTCAGACTCTGGGTGCCAGGTAAAGTGAAAGTCTAACGTTCCATGGGGTCAAAATGGCTCAGACCAGCTGCCGCCATATGAGCTTGGACCGGAGGTGTCGAGAACCTTCACCTCAGAGACAGTTGAGTCCTGGCAGCAATGGCAAAGCTGGCATTACCTCAGCAGCTGGGGCCATGAATGTGTGGAATTACCGCCATTAGGTTGCTTAATTAACAGATTGCTCTCAGCATGAGGGAAAAGGAAAAAAAGGACATACGCAGTCCTGCCTGGCTTTAACATATGGCTTCATTTTTAAAAAAAAAAAGTAGTAAGCATTCAGCAGCTTCTCAGTGTCTTTTTATAAAAGCTTCAAAAGGGAAAGTAATTACTTGCTGAGAAATGAAGAACCCAACCAAGTAATGTAACGCTCATACAAGTTAAAACTTAAATCAGCTCATGCTTACAATTATTAAGAAATAAAATAATCCCAACTTAGTGACTTTGTTCATTAGTCTTCCTGACTCTTACACCCCCACAGCATGATGGTCTACACCCAAAGTGATTTTAAATCAGTCCGTTCGAATATGTCCAGAGATAGACTCGTCTAGTTCCTCCTTAAATCTAATCCCTTAACTTCTCGTTCAGGGTATTAAAAATCACAGGGGTTCAGACCATGACTCTGAAATGCCTAGAGAAAATGTGGGCTGATTTTTTTTTTTCTTTAATTACCAACATTTATTATTAACATTAAATTCCCATTACATAGTGAAACATAGCCATGTTTAAATCTCGTCCATGATCAAGTGCTAAGCGGGCCTGGTCCTGTTTTCTTTCCCTCATGAATGTTCCCTGTTTTTGTCCATCCTTGTCCTTTACACAATTCCGCCTCTGTTCATTTCCCACTTAAACTTCAGTAATGAACATTTAATGGTCAGTTCTTACCTAAAGGTCTGCTCTAAGTTACAATAATGACAGATATTGCTTTATATTATGAACTGTTTCGACACACAAGGGATCTAAACCTACCTACATCAGAACCAGATTATACAAAAGAATATTACACACTTTTTTTATATCATTTCTGATTTCTCACCATTTACCCGACCTGAATCATTTGAAATTAGCATCCTTGTTTGATACAGTGTCGTACAGTTTTAACATTCTTAACATTCAATGTTATTAGATTTTGTCATGACATAGGGAGGTGAAATAGAATTAAAGACTTAATCACACAGTGATCACCAGAGTGCCACAAAGCTTTCGTTCATTTTCAAGCATTTTATCTTTTTTCAGAGCTCTGATGAAGCCAAAACTGTCCTGGCAAGGCACTAAGCATATGTTACTTACATGCTATTGTGTAAACTAGACTTTTAAATTAAATGTAAACATGTTGGTCCAACTGAAATCTTACTAAATCAAACTTCTCAAAGTCAGACTAGCACGCTCTGCATATGCTCCATGGTTCTCGCCCTGGAAGTCAAAAAAAAAAAAGAAAAAATGGGTAACACCAGAAGACGCTAACAATATGATGATGTTGTTCAGGATAACAAATCATAATAAAATGCATCTTATTTGGACAAAAAGTAAAGCCTACTTCATTTGCAAACTTTACAGAGCTGTAAAGTTTTTCATGTTTTGACATGCTATCCATTTGCCGCTAGCTAGCTTGTTACTTAACAGTTTTAATAGTTTAAACGGGAATACTAGAGAGGGGGATACGTTGTAAAAGAGTCAGATGGCCTTCAGTCAATAAATTGATGCTTCTATATTCACACAAGTCCAATTAATTGGTCTGGCAACTTTCCTCGTGTTTTTTTTAGGTGGAGTATCAAATGCTGAAGTCAGACATGATCCAGAGATCAGATCCATTGAAACACTGAGAACAAATCCTGGAAATTTCCCTTCACGATTGCCTTAAAACAAGTCCACTAGACTAGAAAGTGAATAGCAGCCCACATTTAAGGAGAAAATCTAGGAAGAAAGGCTGCAATGTTGTGGCCATGTGTGCAAGATGAACATCAGGAGGTACCATACAATCTTCAGTGAAAAGTGCAGCAATCAATACTAAAGATGTCATGAAAACCATTTGAGAGCACCTTGTATACACGTAGGGAATATAGAGGCAATCCAACCTCCAGCTTGTTTTGGGGCAGTTGGAGTTGACCAGAGAACCTGAAATAAACAGTAAGGATTCAAATTACAGATCAAACCAGGCATCCTGGAGCCATGAAGCAGCAGGGCTGCCTTCTGTACCACCATGCCAACCAAGCAGGGTTCTTCTTCTTCCCCCATGCCGATTTTCCCATAGAGTTTTTGGAATTCACGATATTACTGTACAAGCTCACTTATTTGCATTGGCTTCATTGGCAGATTCTTCCACCAGAGAGCCTAAAGCAGGCTTGCCATGGCCCAGCTGCATAGACACAATCAATTTGCACACAGAGTCATTAGACATGCTCACACAGGAATACAAGATTTGCAGATCTAAATCCAGCCTGCAGGTTTGCAGGTCCAAATCCACAGATATAAGCACAGCAGCATATGGCACAGGAGATGCACTTGACTTCCTGTCAAAAAAAGTGAAAGCAAGAAATGAGGTCCTAAAAATATCAGCCGGGAAGGATGGATGGGTGCACAGGTCTATCCCGACTCCCCCTGGATTTACATTAATGCTCTTGCAGATTCGCCTGCCTGAGTGACAGTGATCTCTCCCACTCAGCTCAGTTTTAATAAGGACACGGAGAGTGGAGCACAAATGGCACCATCCTGTCAGTCAGGTCTCAGTGCCACATGCCTTCCAGCTGATGTGTCATCTGGGAGTTTTCAAAGCCATTACTGATTTGTAAAAGGTATTTTTGTCTTTGAATTAGTGCTCATTATAGAGCTTTTTCTCGTTCTTAACTTGAGCATGTTTAGGAATAAATATTTAGTCCATGTTTAATCTAAACTTTATTAAAATTATTGGCATAATTTCAGAAGAAAAAAAATCAAGCAACATGTTATGAAATGACAAACAGATCGTTTGTACATGGCATGAGGATAAGCTTTAATTACGTTCACTCCTGCTGTGTTTTACTTCCTGTGATTGATTTGCAGGGGACAAATTAATATGATATGATACGGTAATAGTCTTGAGCTACAGTTCCTCCGGAGTTAGTTTTTGGTAAATGTTTTTGCTGGAATTCATCAGTCATTAGATATTGGCCCAAAGCTGTGCTGGAGTTCATTAAGGGTCAGATCGTGGTATATATGTATTTGGAGTTCCTCAAGGATCAGTTCTAGATCCACTTTGGTGCTGGACTTTATCTGGAGTCCATTCTTGGTCCAGTCTTACACTGACATTCCTCATATCCTTACCAATCAGTTCTTAGTTTATCTTTAAGCTGGACCTATTGTATTGAACATTCTCAAGGACCAGCCCTTGGCCCACTTTTGTTCTCAAAATTGAGGTTTCAAATTTATCAGATGTTCTCTTCTACTACTGCTATGCTGATGACACACTTCACTGACCTTCTCCATCCACTTCTCAGAAGATATCAGACTGCCTTTCTGACATTAGTATTCTTTTAATAGACTATTATTTATTTCTGTAGCACAGTAATAAACAAGCACTTTAAAAGGGAAAAAAAATCTCATTTTAAGAAAACCCAAGCTGTAATACCATTTTTAACATCGATGACACTGATAGACTCTGCTCAGGGAGTCTCAGTTTTCAGGAACAATCATGTGACAGAAAACAGAAAGCTGCTCATTATAAGAGCGATGTGAAATTGGTGCTTAATTTGTCCATGCTCTCTCAACTGGAAAATGAAAGCAGGGATTATTTTGTGTGAAAATCAGAAATGCACAACAGAGCTTGCACGGCTTCCTTCATTAAGCCAGAAAGCCACACACACCTGCTAGTGTCGGCCGCCATTCAACGTTTGCGTGTAATTAACGACTAATTAAGAAGATGGATCTGCATTTGCTGGATCAACTCGATAAATCAATGTGTGAGACACCATCTGGAAACAAGTCGGAAGTGATGCTTGTATTTGGAGGTGGCGGGAGAAACAGGCTCTTTACGGTGCCAAAAACATTGTACATCTCTGCGTTTTTGAGTAAAAGGACATCATATGCGAATGAGGAGGTTAAGTCAGACAGTATAAGAGCTTTAAAAGAAACTAAGCAGATTTCTTTTTTATAGTAGGTAAAATGAAAATGTCCTGATATGAGGAGTTTCACTAAGTCATAACCTTAGACTCAGCTTTATAGAAGAAGTGCATATTTAAATAGAACGTGAAGTTTGAAGATGAGGTTAATGCATCTATATAATGTGTGTTGGGTAACTGAACATCTCACTAAGGTCCTACTGCGATGTTGTAGGCAGTCAGTTCGACAGCTTTCTGTAAAAGTTTCCCTCCTTGAACAGGACTCCTGGTAAGAGATAAGAGATGAATATTCTAGTGTCAATCTGCCATGAACCACTGGGCCGGACTGGATCTCAGCCAAACCCTGAGAACAGAGATGAACAAGTGCAGAGAGAATGAGTGAAGCGATGGATTTCCTGATTTCACTGAAGAGGGAACACGATGACATGGAGGTCAGGAAAAAAAAATGATCCAACATGAAATAACTGTAGGAGAGACAGCAGTAAAGCAGCAAAAAAGGGAAACTGAGCTTTAGCGTACAATGAAAAGCTACGAAATACTCAAGGGCATCATGGGCAGATTTTTAATCCTCTGAAAAGCGTAGTTATGATCGTGTGCCTGAGTGAATATTACAGTCTGCACCAAGTTAACCAAAGCTCACTCTTAAGAACACAATTATGCCGCAGAGACGTCTTTCCACACGACCAGAGATTTTGAAGAGCGAAAGTGCTTGCTTTCCTCTTTCATTATTATGTTTTAAAGATCTCATGGATAAAGTACAGCTGGAGAAAGAACATAATTACACATAATAACAATCACACACACACACACACACACACACACACACACACACACACACACACACACACACACACACAGAGATCAAAGCAGTAGAATAAGTTTAGCAGCAGATCTGGTATTCTGGTATATACAAACATACATTAAAGATCACGTAGATAGACTTTGCTTGACCTTTACCAGAAATAAAGAAACAGTTCTGGGATTTGCATGAGGCTGAACTTTTCATTTCAGAGCACAAACAATCAAGGTAAGAAAGTCAGGACGTCTACACAGATCCGTTCTGGAGCCGGGGCTTAAGCAGATTTAGTGTTTCCTCACACTGTGTGGAGTGAACAGAGCTTCTGAAAGAGAAGAGAGAGGGGGGCACTGTCCAGATTCCAGAAAAAAAAAATCATTTTTAAACAGCACTGAGTCATTTCATCTCATTCTCTCCCAAACTCATCCTGTCACTTTTTCCTCGTTATAAAGTTTCTGAAACGTTGCACCAAAAGTGTGCACAACAAGAACAAATTTAACGTGATGACAACCTCTAGTTCTCTGACAAGTCATGTTGGAGTTGCACCAAAAAAACCTAATAATAAAAGAGCAATAATGACAGATGTGATGTGAACTGGAAAAACAGGGAGCTACAGCAAATACATGATATTAGATTCTGGGTGAAATGACACCAATCAATCAAGGTTAAATTGCTTTCACGTGAAGTTCTAGTGATCAACATCTCCTTCAGGTGAACTATGAGAGTGTTGTAATATTTTTTTGAGATGTCAGACTTTAGTGGAATAGTTTCATAATGAATTAGCTGCACATCATCTCACTGAATGTTCTACAGCACTAGAAACCTTCTGTAATACTACCATGCGCTTATGGGCTTTGCTGACCTGAAACACTTGGTAAATGAGTTTATATATACGGTTCTTGACACGAGAACCCTCATACCAGATTCAACTCTAAATTCAGAACGGGCAGGAGAGAAAACATTTCCACAGCAACATCCAGGAAGGAAATGTTGGCTCAACTGAAGCAAGTACGGTTAGAGGTCAAGGCATTAAGTCCTTGTGAGACTGTCCAGAATCTCTTTAGAGATGAATATCAGTCCAGAGACTGATGCTGTACTGGCTTCCACCCACTTTTTTAAACCGAATGTCTTTCACATTCAAGCCTTGGGCTCTGCGTCTCATGGTGGAGGTGTGAGGAACATGCAAATCAATATTCATGACTGTGATTCTCTTTTGCTTTATTGTGCAGTCGACAAGGTGAAAACACACACATTAGTGTCCAGGACTGCCGTATCACTGCTGCCAGATCGATGAGCAGTGAGCAAAATAACACATGCAGGGCGTGACACTATAAATATACATTAAACATCAATTAGGTGGAGATCTCCATGGGCACAAATGTCATAATATCTAGTACTTTATAATATCAAGCTTTTTTTTTTACATATTTATGCACTCATACTGTCTCAGCTCGAGCATGAAAGCACCAGATGGATTCGTAGCCCGAGCTGCATACGTGTAGAAGTTTAGATCAGGATTATACGAATATAGGAATCTCATTTCTACATCCGAAGGAAATCACGATGCAGTGAGTGATTCTGAGATTCACGTGTGTTGTCTGGACTGACAGGTTAGCAGCAGTCAGGGAGAGAAAGAGCCAAGTAATAAATCAAACCTGACACGTCCTTCTGCACGCATGTCGAGCACAACTTTTACTCCTTCCACGCTTTTCTTCACCTGATCCATGAAATTCCAGAGAAGACTTTCTGATCTAAATTACAAGTGATGGAGTAAACGATGCTTTACTTACTGAGTGTAAAACCGTACGCATCGTCCCATAGTGTCCGCGGCGCGTGGGAATAAGTGAGGGCGCTCTGAGTAAGGGCACAGAATTCCTACTTTAACAACATCAAACCCAACTACAGTATAACATGAACACACAACCAAATACAAAGAAAACCAGCTTTATTAATAATCCTAAGTAGCAAATGTAAGAGACTGTACTTGTCTGTGTGACAGATGTTTTAAAAACTTACATCATTAAAGTTACACCATACTGTTTTATCATCTGGCATTTTAAAAAAATGCAGCAAGACTTTTGGAATGACTTTGTTTTAATGCTTTTAGAAAGACAGAGAATTCGGTGTAATTAAATTCATGCACAGATGTTGTGGATATAGTGAGACTCGAGAAAAACTCAGAAAAACAAGCTTGTCTATTGTTTGCTAACTCATCTACATTAGCATGTAGCTCGTAGCATTTAGCTGCTCACTGCTGTGCAACACGTTTGAAAGATCGTATCTGATGGCTGCAGGAGACACCGAGCTGTGCTGTACTGTATGTACACAATGACAAACCTTTCACAAACCTTTTTACACCTCTCTAATTAGGCGGACTAATATTGATTCACCTTGTCAAGTGTGTGTGTGTGTGTGTGTGTGTGTGTGTGTGTGTGTGTGTGTGTGTGTGTGTGTGTGTGTGTGTGTGCGTGCGTGTGTCGCCAGTCCTGCCATTAAGCCGCGCTATTATTGTACAGGTTCATGCAGCTAATGAGGAGCGCACCTCTGGGGAATGTGATGAAATCACCCTGAGGAATTACTCACCCAGATGTTCTACTGTGGGAAACTGGAGCAGGGGTGATTAAGCACTAAAGATGTACAAGTACGGTTTCCAATTAAGATCAAATGCTGATGATTATTTACAGAGGGGCTTACAGGGCTAACAGGAAAATCCTAGCAACCAAAACATTAGCACCAGCAAATTGTAAAAAACTGCCAATTTTGGATGTGGTTTAAAAAATACCTTTAAATGGCAACCTTTATACAGTGAAACCTTGGATTATGAACGTAATTCGTTCCGGAAGGAGGCTCATATATCAAAACACTCGTAAACCAAATTGTTTTTTCCCTTACGAAATAATGGAAACTCAAATTATTCATTCCACAGCCCCAAAAAAAGAAATACATAAAAATAATTCATACAAAATATAAACTGAAAAATAAAACAAATTATCCTGCAAATCACCTTTAAAAAAAAGTAACCATATTTCTCGACAAATCTGTTTGTGCGCGCAAGGGCTGTGTAGGTGGGTGTGTTTGTGTGTGTGTATGTGTGTGTGGAATTATCCTCTCCCCTCTCCATGTTCTTGTTCACTCAGTAACCCCCACCCACCCCCCACTTTTTAAGTTTAAACTTCTATAATGAGACTTTCTTTTGCTTTATACGCGTGCACACACGTGCTATAATAAACAGTACACGCGTGCTGTACACACACACAGACAAACACAAAATAAAAGACGTTTTACGTGCACATGCATGGTCACAGTGTTCTAGTAAACAGTACAGGCATGCACGGATGTTCATTATAGCAGTGAGAGATGCACACAAAGACTCAGCAGGGGAGACGATTACCCACAATTCCGCAGTGCAAGAGAGAGAAAAACCATTGGCTCAATTTGATCATGTGATGCTTGACGTCAAAACAAGAAGCGCGTGCATGATACATGATACTCGGTACTCGTAAACCAAGACTTTCATTCGTTTTCCAAGACATCTTGTGGAACACTCGCAAACCACGTTACTCGCAAGCCGAGGTTCCATACTTTAAACCTTACATATGCTCCCAAAACTCTTTAAGTTTATTTCAAACTCAGCTTAATACATTAATACCTTTAAAAAAAAATGAAAAAACTATGTAAAGGTAAATCTGTAAACTGTACAGTACTGTACTGCTGTGCTAGAATATAAAATACAGATGTTACCCCTATATGTACTGTACAGTAATTAATGCAAGCCTGTTTTCTTTGGCATGTGTTATCATTTTCTTTGGTATCAATACTAATAATAATCAGTAATCAGTACTTTGTGTTCTCTCTACAGTATTAAAAATTTATAGAGCATTATATATTTGAATGGAAATTTAGCTGAATTTAATTTACATAAGCATTTATGTTACAACATTAGTGAAAGATGTTGTTCTTAATAGTTAAAACGCATGAAAAATTATATATTACCAGGGAAAAAAGCCATATAAAATTGCAGAGGATATTTGCGTAAAAATTTCATAAAATTTTGGTGGTTTCAGCAACAAGTTATTAGTTAGGTTTTGGCTGCAAAAAGAACATTTGGGGTCCCATGTCCAAAACCGTATTAATGTTTTATTACTGTTAACATCCTGAAGTTTGATTTTTTTTTGTTTGTTTGTTTGTTTGTTATTACAGAACCAGATATTACAGCATCGGTTATTACAGTGTTGTACTCATCTAATGCTTGAGGCTCAAGTTATCATTCACGATATAGAAGCTATGAGCCCTCAGGGTCTATCGGAGGTCTATTAAACATCTCTGTCCTGAACACTTTCCTATATCAGAACTTACATAAGGGGCATTTACAAAGAGCTGACACTGGAGCCTCCTTCCATGAATGAAAATGAAGAAATTTCCTCACATTGAAATGTTTAAACTGTACAACAGTTAAAGTGTGATTAACGTGAGCTGCTTTAAATTTCAATGCACCAATCCTAATTAGTCCCGGATAATCAGAGGGCGTTTGACGCTTATTAATGAGGTCACTGAAATAATGAAGCTCCAGAATAAATATTTGTTAATGGATGTAATTTGAACATTCAACATGTGCAGCTTTATGCATTTATGTAAACTTGTATCAGGCAAAGAGAAAAACAAAAACAACACTAGATAATAATTCATATACAGTATGCATCAAGCAGCACATTGATCTGTAGTGAACTGATATAGAAACATCTCTCCCTTTGCGGAGGACATTTGCTGTTTCCTTGAAGTTGTGGTGGTTTCAGACAGCCACAGTTTTGGTTGCAAACAACTTCACAGGGTTCGACTGTACACCCAAAGTCACAGCAAAGAGAAAGTGGCTGCACAAAGTACATGTGGGGTATTGATGTTTGATCTGAAACATCAGAAATTCATTGCATTCATGTGTGTATTCTATGGAAAACCTCAAAAATTAGGCTACAGCTACACCCAAGCTTCTATGTTACAACAAGCCAAAACCAGGACATTTCATCACTACAGGTTGAAGAATTTTAACACAATACAAAAAGTCAAACACTGTCCAATTATGAATTCCCAAACACAAGATAATAGAGCTGGTTTTCTGAGTTGGGTTCAACTAGATTTACACAAAAGTGGTAAAGTTAAATCCATGTCAGTGGTGAGAAACGTGTCCAGCAGATGAGACTCGAGACTAGACTGAAGGTTTGGTGTGTCGATTGCATTAGAAAAAGAAAGGCAGGAATGTACAGGAAGAATGAGAAGACACCATCTGTGTAAATACAAGTGAAGCAAGTGAGCGAGTAAAATGCCTCATCCTTGAAAATGGATGGATAACTTGTCACCAACTTGTGGAAGGGACTCATCTGTCTGTAGGAACCTTACACACGATCATTCACCAACACCACTTGCACATTACAGCTAGGGTCATTAAAGGAGTTCCTGGGAGGCTGGAATTTCAGACGTGACATGTCTGATCACGGCTCGGAGAAAACTTTCTACCTTGATGGTGTCCAAGCACTAGTGAAACACTGGGATAAGTGCATTAGTGTAGCAGGGGATTATATAGAGAAGTAAAGGGAGTTTTTTTCTTTTTCTTTCTTTCTTTCTTTCTTTCTTTCTTTCTCAGAACTGTGTTCTGTTATTCTGCACAATCAAAAATACTGGTTTGGATTGAATGCAACAGCTGCACATTTATACCAGCAATATACAGTAGACGTGCTGATGTACTGAATACAGGATTAGGGAACAGATTCATTTCTGAAGCAGAACACGCAGTAATATTTACACCAGAAATCTAACATGTCTTACTTTGTTCTTATACACAGTCCCTGACAACAACACTGTCTCCTCAGATAAAGCCAAGGCATTTTACATTTAATATAACAGTCTGTATAGAAAGAGCCGGTCGTCGGGACGGATCTAACGTCTCTCTGCTCATTTGCTACGGTAGTTTGCGCTGCACATGGTAGACAAATATAGCAGCGAGACAACTGCGAGTTCAGAGGAAGGATTTTAAACATCAAAAACTTTTAGAGGCTTCTTCAGGCCAGAGATGAATCATTGGGTTATTTGGCATTCAGAGACGCTTGCTGATACACACACAGTGATTAAAACATGCACAACTCTATCATGTCGAGATCTAAAAAAAAAAAAAACTTTCACATATTTCACTTTCCAGTCCTGTCGAAAGACTTTATACTCTACTGAAATGCACTTTAAACCACACATCTGCTTCTCCAGAGAAGATATTTCTTGTTAAAGAATGTCCAAAAGGTGAGCTTCGTTCAAACACTTTGTTTAGTTCATGAAACACCCAGCAAGCCTAAGCACCTAAAAATAGGTCAGGTTACCCTTTTTGCTCTTTCTAGGTTGTGTGATGAACGACGACCAAGAGGTTCATACAGTGGCTTAAGAGCTTTTAGGGGAAATCAACCAGGGCCTGAGGGTACAGTTGGCAAGTTGGAAGTTGGCAAAACTCAAAAAATTTGAGGTAATCAGTTACATCATTTTTTGCAAGTAATGATGTTTCCAATTTTAAGTAAACAGAACGATCAGTTTTTGAGTTTGTTGTACTCATTCATAATAATCGCTCTTTTGTAAAATCGTTTAATTGTAATTTTTTTGTTGTTGCTGCAAATCAAATGAATTGTTGTTGGTCTTTCGGCTGCCGGCGATGGGTCGCCACCGCAGACGATCCGATCCGCACACAAGCTTTGCATCAGGTGCCCAGACGCCCTTTCTGACGCGACCCTCCCATTTTATCTGGGCTTGGGACAGACACTTCATCCGGTTGCTGGGAATCGAACCCGGGCCTTTCGCATAGCAGGTGAAACGCCTCCCACTGAGCCACCAGTGCCCCCTATTGCCCTGATGACGTCAGACACAAAATCGCTAGTCTGAAAGATTTTAAGTTGGTGGAATTTTAAGGTGACCGTTACTGTTACTTAAATAATTACAGTTAATTAAAATATCAAATTTGTTCAGCTAACTTGAAAAGTGTCATTTCGACAAACTCATAAATACCAAAAAGTTCTAAATACTCATCAAGGTCTATTAATTTGAACTAATTGTAAATAGTTTAACAGTACTCAGTATGTTTACTTGCTTTGAGCCTCAGGGTTTACATTGTGGTGCTCAGGACTCGCTCGGCTTCACCGCGACATCTGCCGAGCCAGGAGCGATAGAAGGGAGGAGATAAATGAGGTACTGCTGCAGTAACATCCTGACATTCAGTTGTAGGGAAAAAAAAATCAGTGGTGATGATGATGATGAGGTGTGGTGAAGCAGTGTTCCTGCAGGTAACATCCTGAAGTTAGATTTCGTGTTGTATTCATCTACATCTAATGCTTAGAGCTCAAGTTATCATTCACAATATAGAAGTTACTGTTTAAACATCTTAGCCTTAGCAGGGTCTATTGGAAGTCTATTAAAGGTTTCTGTCCTGAACACGTTCCTATATCAGAACTTACTGAAATGGCATCCACAGTACAAAGAGCTGACACTGGAGCCTCCTTCCATGAATGAAAAGGAAGAAATTTCTGTACACAATTAAAGTGTGATTGACATGAGCCGCATTAAATTTCAACGCACCAATCCTAATTAGTCTCGGATAATCTGAGGGCGTTTGACACTAATTAATGAGGTCACTAAAATCATGAAGCTTCAGAATAAATATTTTTCAAATGGATGCAATTTGAGCATTTAATATGTGCAGCTTTATGCATTTATGTAAAATTACGGCAGGCAAAGACGAAAACAAAAACAACACCAGATAATAATTCACATATGCATCAAGCAGCACATTGATACGCTGGTGGACTGATATGGAAACATACATCTTAGTCTCTCAACTGTATCTCATCTGTTTAGTAATCTTAATGTGCACCATATAACACTTGCACTTTGCGCGTGTCTTGAAGCTCAGAGTTTAACTCCGCATGAATAATGTGATAGAGTGACATAGCAGAACATTCTGTCTGTTAATGGATCTTTCAGCTGAATCGATCAGATCTGAAAGTCATGAAACATGCAACAGTAACAAGTTCCCCTACCTCCTAAAATCATGCTAGAATGTGTGCCTTGCCCATCTACACCCAGTGTCCCGGACAGAGCCTCCAGCTCCACTGGCACCCTGACTAGTAAAAAATATATTTGCTTGAAGAAGTGATCTATAAACTGTAAATGTACTGTTTACCACTTCTGCTGACACTTGCTTAACGAGACCCTTTTTTATACTTCAAATTAATATAGTTTAAATATATTTGGTTCATCACAAACATAAAGAACGGCAGCACAATGGCTTAGTGGTTAGTACTGTCGCCTTGCACCTCCAGGGTCCAGGTTCGATTCCCATTTCTATGTGCATGGAGTTTACATGTTCGCCCTGTGATAGATTGGCCCCCCGATCCAGAATGTACCCCGCCTCATGCCCTAAGTCTCCTGGGATAGTGTCCAGGCCCCCATGACCCTAAATACAGGATGAAGCGGTATAGACAATGAGATGATAACATGAGAAACATAAAGAAAATGAATTAAGAAGAAGCTAGATATACAACATAATGAAATAGTAAATGAAACCATGAGGCTGTTTATTACGCTGAACACACTAGGACAGCTTGTAGATTTATTGAAAAATGAATGCTGGCTAGACGGACATAAAAGCAGCACCAAGGACATCAAAAGGTACACCAAGGGAACGAGATGTCTCCAGCTCAAGAGGCTGGCACAATGTTGAAGAGAATAACGTGAATAGAAGTTCGGCTAATGAGATATCCGACTTGTTTCGCATGAAAAAGAACCAAAATATAAGAAAAGGTGACATCTTCCATTTTATTTACAACAAAATTGTTTTGTGTAAACATGTATGATGTCATTCTTTAAAACACAAAAATCTGGATCTGACGATTGCCACCCTGTCCGGGGTGTACCCGCCTCATGCCCACCTCAACACTGTATTCAGGATAAAGTGGTGTAGACGATGAGTGAGTGAGTTAATGTCGGCTCTTAAATCATAGTCAATTTTCAGGCTTTTGCACTTATAATGTTCTGGTCTCACTGAGACAAACAAATCCTGTACTACTATGTTCAATGTTACGACAATGAAAAATTACAATAAGAAAATCCCTAGAAGATGGTGTACATATGGGTTTGTCCGGGAGCCGATCATTTCATTACGCGCCTTAGGACTTGACATCTTTATTGCTGCAAATGCATTATTTTTTGCGGTCCATTTGTCAGGGAACACACCGCAGACCTCAGTGGAGGTGTTGGGACTGAGAAGCTCGGAAAATGTCACAGAGAGCAACAGTGATAGAAGATTTATGAAGCAGCTTTCATATCAGGTGACGGCTAAAAAAAATGGCACGCATTAAGGCGAGAAAATAGCCAGCGAAAATCTGAGGCTTTCTCTCTGTTAAAACAGGAGCTGGGCGTTCTGAAGCTCTCTGCTAACACAACCTGAGGCACTGCTGTGTAATTATTTAACACTTAAGCTCACGAGACTTGATCAAACAATGTACTTTTCATGTTTTATATGACAAAATATGCCTTCGCCTAGAGGGTTCGGGTCCGACTTGGTAGATGATAAATATTTACTGAATCATAAGCAGTAATAAACATCTTGCAGAACTTTTTTTTTTTTTTTTTTAGAGCTTATCTGCACACATGATTAAAAAAATGTGAACAGGAATATTTGACGTCTAATAGGATATTTCTCAAGGTTGTCAAGCTAAAACAAGTCGAGATGCTGATCATGTCCCTTTGTATGCAGTGTTCACAGAGCTGGCGCTAGAAGATAATTATAGCCTGGAGAAATAAGCTGAGTTCATCCACATTTTAACTAAACAGTCTATATAATTATATTATCTCAGCACATCATGAAACACTGTAATATTCAAATTTATTCAGTTACATGTCCTGTTCTTATGCAGTTCATGCCCCTTATGAGAAATTCCTCTTTTGAGTGTATCGTGTGTAACATGCCTGCTCGTGTGCAGAAAGTGAAG
The DNA here is from genome assembly GCA_011419295.1 of Clarias macrocephalus. Taxonomy (NCBI): domain Eukaryota; kingdom Metazoa; phylum Chordata; class Actinopteri; order Siluriformes; family Clariidae; genus Clarias; species Clarias macrocephalus. The sequence continues at coordinate 15,130 of JAAGKR010007424.1, read as the reverse complement.
ATGTGAAGTATTAGCGCTCTGAGGGTTGCAGCATCTCGGCACAGACCGGCCTCGCATTTGCTGTTGATGATTACCCCGCGTCCCTGTAACTCAGAGATGAAGACGTCGTCTCAGGCCAGCTGTGAATGTGGAGGTCGGCATCTTTATAAGCAGGAAACCCTCCATCAAAGATCTGCACCACTGACATGGACAAGTTAATGAGTCTCCCCTACGCCCTGAGCCTCATTCTGACGAATGCATCACGGGTCATGCTACTGCACAGGTTCTCCGAGCAAGAAGAGCCTCAGGAGCCACCAGGAGTTGGTTCAGCGCGGTTCCAGGTAGAGCTGGAGGATCTCATCACATGACCTGCCTGGAGTGAAACTTCAGGGCCTGTTGAAGATGTCAAAGAGGACAGAAACCACTCTGTCACATCACATGCCTTCATGGTTTAATGTCTTGACAGGTCTCATGTTGCCTCATGCTGGTCTGGTCACACTGATAACCTCACTGACTGTCACCACATGTGCAGGGTGTCTGGTATAAAGAGGCCAAAACATCGCTTTTTTCTTTGGCAAAAACCCAACACTGCACCCTTAGAAGCACGGTGGTAGAAGCATCATGGATGCGCATTTCCCTTAACCTCTTGGTCACTGACTTTAGGTGGATGGGAGCCTCTAGGCATCCTGAGGAATGATACAGGGATTATTACAGTTTAGCAGCAGAAGAGAAGCAACTCTCAGGTATAAGCGATTCAGGATCTTCCCACCTGACTGCGGAGAATAGTGACACTTTCTTGTCTGGGAGTGTAAACTGTAATCAGAAAAGAATAAGCATGAAAGGATAAGAGCCTTCAGGGGCGACACCTCTTGTCACACCGTTTATTTCACTTTTACTGATGTCAGCACTTGTGATAATGATTTGCACATAATTAATGCAGGATACAGTATGTGTCTGTTATTTATCTAAACAGATTTGTTTTGTTTGTTTGTTTGTTTGTTTGTTTGTAGTGAGATTTGGAAGTTATGAATAAAAACACATGCAGTTTTGCTTAATTCAGAAAATATTCAGGGCCACAAAATACACCAGTGCATTTAAAGGGCTCATGTATCAAAATCAGAATGAATAAGATACAAGAAAATAAAATTTTTTTTAAGTATTTGGATTGAGTAGTGTACATTCATTTAAATGATAGATTCATTCATTCGTCTTCATTAAGCACTTGATCCTGGTCCGACTGGTGATGTAGTTAGAGAATATTCCTGAAACACTGGGCTCAAGGTACTAATACACCTGGATGCGACACTTTTCAACAGAGGGCATCATTTACGTTCCTTGTCGACACCTAGGGGCAATTTAAAGTCTCCAATCCCCTTACTTATACAGTATGTTTTTTCGGGAGCAGCGAGGAAACCTCTTGCATAAAAACACCACAAAAACTGTAACCCAAGTGTAGACGTTGGGGTGTTGAGATACCTGAACCACTAACGCACATTCCTTTCTTTCTGCTTTTCCTGATTATTGTGAAATAAGCCTGGAAAGGTCTCCAAAGCCACTGATTCCAACTTGTCCTAGAGAGTCCATCATGTCCCCATGTCATCTCTCCAGCAGGTCCTGAGTCTGACTCAGAGTTTCTGTCCAGTCAGACATGGCTGATACACTTCCAATCAAGCGGCCACACTGGAAGCTCTACGCCCTATCAATTCTGACGAGGAACCTCTACATGGACTCCTACACCTATTACAAAGAGACCAATTTCCTGTGCGATTTATCTTAACATTTCGTATTAAAACAAGTTCATCCCAAAATGTTTGCTTTCTGGAATAGATCATATACCAAAACAAGATACACATCGCAACTCCTGGCGGAAATGGCCTCCATTTGAGTCATTTGGTCCTCAGTAACTTCACCCCCATTTAGATCTGGTCTCGGGCCAAGCGACTGCATCAAACCGGATGTAGCCAGTCTTGGATATGTGATTTGTGGAATGATGGATGCAGCTGATTGAATTAGAAGTGTGCCAAGATTACATTTGTAGAGCCAGAGTTATTTGAGAATGCACTGAAAGCAAGTCTTATGGCAGAGAGAAAAACAAATATTGATGATTTTAAGATTCGTTTAGGGATACTGGGAAAAGAAGTACAGAAATTCTCTCATGGGTATGTGCATGTCCAAGATAAAATAAAATAAAAAGTAGGAACTCAATACTCAACTATGTTTCTTTTAAAAACATGACTTGTTTAATATTTACAGTGGATCATTTTGTTACTTCTGACTCCTGGGGCTTAAACAGCCTCAGGCAAAAAAAAAAAAAAAAAGACAAACTAAATTATCCCTGTTAAATTTTAAAGCAAACCGAACCATGAGAAAGGCAGATGCAGCAAGAAGCAAGTTATTTAAGAACAAGTAATTAAGAAGGTATTTATAAAGTGGCTAAAATGACATGGAGTAAAGCCATCGTCTAACAACACGTCGGATTTCATTCATAAGCCTTGTTAGTGCTCGTTAGTGTCCATTTCCTAACAGATCTTCATTAGCTGAGCCTTACGCATTGCAGTCAGTAAATTTGCCATAGAAACACACAATCATTGAAACACCTTCTGTTTTATAAACACAGTTACTTTTTTATAAATCAATCATGACTTCATTTTTACAACTTTAACACAGCAGGCCTTCTGACAAATCGATGGCTGCTTCAAGCTGTTCTTCTGGCTTATTTAAAGGCTTGTTTAAGTCTATAATCCCTCACAGAATTCATGTGTCAGCAAAATAAGTTCCTCTCTGGTTCAGTACAGAGGGGTTTTAGAGAACAGAGTCTCAGAGTCCTGCTGGTTTGCTCAAGTCTGACCTTGGTGAACCTCCCTGAATCGGGCATGTCTGGGTTCCTTCTGAGAGCGAGACTTGTGCCGCTTTCTACAAGAACGTTATTAAAGACGTCCTTTAGAGAAATGACTTTTCACAGATCTGTGCTATTTCGATGGAGTTCAAAGCTGCATGCAGAGAACAATTATTACAAACTCCCATGGTGGTAGCTTTTGTTTTTCTATTTAAAAAATGTCATGAATCCCCAGTGTTTCTCAGCGTTAAAGCGGCTACATGGGCACTGGATTATACAAACTGCTGGATCAGAATGAACTTTTAGGGAAAAGAGAGAAAACCCATTTCTGTGTCCAATACTAAGATATCTGTAGTAAATTCACAAACCAGCCTGGTGGTTTCACTTCTGTGCTCCAGCTTCACCTTTCCGCCTCTGAATGCCACCGTCGCTGTACTCAGGCTTCCTGCGTCATACAATCAGTCTCTGTTCAAACTGGAGGGATGCAGCTGAGTCAATCTGTCCGTAATTCCTGAGCTCCATCATACAATTCCCAGAGTCACTGAAGCCCTTATCAGATCAGCAGCCAAATCCTTCACACTGCCTCCCATCCCGCTACGCAAACAGTCTTCCTCTCCATATCATCCTGTGCAGAATGTAACAAGGCCGTCGGCGCGTTAACCAGCTTATTTACCTGCTCAACCTCTGCCAGCAAACGCCATATAACATGTCTGCTAACAACGCTGGACAAATACATGGAGGCGTCTCATGTGATTCATTGTCGCAGTACAGGGCCGTTTTTAAAGTTGAGTTAAATGTGTGTAGTGAGGTGTTAATACATCAGACATCACGACAAGCTAAAGCGCTATTCAGACAGTCGTCCTGGGTTTGTGTGGGTGGAGCTCAAATTAGGAGCACAAATTAAATGAACGAGTTAAAATTGTGACATCACAATTTCAAGGCCTCGATGTTGCATCTCATAGCAACACTCTGATGTGCACACAATTAACGTTCCTGTTTTAATCATCTATCACATCATATTACTGTACATTTGACATTAAGGAGAGAACAAATATTTTTTCTTCTTTATCTTTTTCCTTCATCTTTCAGCTGCTCCATTTATCTCCATCGAACTTTGACTTCCCCATCTTCCCTCATCAGTCGAACCTCCATCACCACATCCTTTAACCCCTCATCCCTCCTCTACTTTATGTCAGTGGCAGCATCTCCAAACAGTACAGAATTGCTGGTCTCACCATGCTTTCATTCTTGCCGATGCATTTCTGTCTCAGATCATTCCTGCAACTCTTCTCTACCCAGTCCACCCTGCTGACACTCTCTTCTTCACTTCTCTACCACACTCCCCATTGCTTAGCTCTCCATACCTCCACACCTTGCAACTGCACCTTTCTTCCACCATCTCTCTCATTGAAATACATGTAGTCCATTTTGCTCCTACTGGTACAGTAACAATCTGCTCCCTTCTCTCTCCATGATCACCTTTTCTCCTTCCTTTGATTTTAGCTTCGCATACAACTCACTATACGCCTGTTCCTTAGATTTGCCACTTTGCTCTTCACCTTACCTTCCATCTCCCCATCGCTCTAATTATCCCAATTCTTTTATGCAAGCGTCTTTCTCTTGATGCTCCCCTGTACTTCCTGACTTCACCAAGTTTCCTTATCTTCGTTTCTCTGACCTGATGTCATGCCACATCCCTACCTGACCTCTTCTGCAGTACCTGACCACTCTCTCCTCTCTCTGACTTCCAAAGTCATTCTGAAGTTCACCATTTGATTTAGTCTCAGTACACTATTCCGTGCAAACGTACAGTCTCGAATCTCCTTCAGATTGCATCTCCTGTGTCCACATTGTCTAGTTCACTCCAGAAATCGTATTTCTCCTTCACGTCATACCTGTAGATTGGATGCACCAATGACAATCATCGTTACCCCTCCCACTTCCAGTTTCACACTCATTACTCTATCAGACACTCTCCTCACCTCCACTCCTCAGTACTAGACCTGTACCATTTCTATCTTCTACACCATAGTAAAGCAGTTTGAACCCACCTCCAGTCTTATCAGCCTTGCTTCCTCTTCACTTGGCCTCTTGTATATACAGTAAATCTTCTTCTCCACTCCATAATATCAGCTACGTCTCGCAGTTTACCAGTCATAGTGCCAACATTCAAAGGTCACATTTTAACCTCTACCCTTACCTTTACCTTTACCCTACCTCTTTGGACGCATCTGTCTCCTCTATTACAGTCGTCCAGTTTCTGTAGATATTCTGCTGATCAACGGCAACTGAGGTGGTTGTTGTTGTTGTTGTTGTTGTTGTTGTTGTTGTTGTTGTTGTTGTTGTTGTTGTTGTTGACCTTGACTGCTCTGGTATGTAAATCTTTTTCGTGATGCGCAAATTGATTTGGCACATGTTTTTGATTCAACTCTTCATTTATTCTGGCTTGAGACTAAGACCACACCTGGCTTGTGCCAACCTCAATGGCTGAGTAATTCATAAAAAAAAAATAATAAACCTATTGACTCTGCAGAAAGGGGAAATACATTATAATACACACATGAGCAACCTCATAGATTCTCAGAAACAACTTACAGTCTCACACCGTTGATCCAAAATGTGATAATTACAGAGAAAGTGCTAAACACACCTTAACTGCAAAGGTAATGGAACTGATGAAACCTGAAGAAAAACTGTAAAAGAAACATTTTTCCAACCTCCTTTAATATCGGCTATCACTCTCAGCTTGCAGCTTAACACTCTTTGCTGTGTGTCTTTGTGTTTTGTGTTAGTATTAGAAGTCAATTTAAATCCCATTTATCCCTTCTAATAATCTAATAGTAATAATAATCACTGAGAAACAGACCACCAGCTGCAACGCCAACATGATACAATGGCCTCAAATTTAAAGGTAGTAAAGACTTTGTATTTTGTAGCTGAGCAGTGCTCGAGATGAAAACAATCCTGTCCTAGAAATGTCATCTACAGAACAGACCAAAAGTTTGGACACCTTCTCATTCAAAGAGGTTGAATTTGTACTACGGCAAGAAAAAAGCAGCTAAGCGAAGAAAAACGAGTGGCATCATTACTTTAAGAAATGAAGGTCAGTCAGTCGGAAAAATTGGGAAAACTTTGAAAGTGTCCCCAAGTGCAGTCACAAAAACCATCAAGCGCTACAAAGAAACTGGCTGACATGCGGACCGGCCCAGGAAAGGAAGACCGAGAGTCGCCTCTGCTGCGGAGGATAAGTTCATCCGAGTCACCAGCCTCAGAAATCGCAGGTTAACAGCAGCTCAGATCAGAGAGCAGGTCAATGGCACACAGAGTTCTAGCAGCAGACACGTCTCTAGAACAACTGTTAAGAGGAGACTGTGTGAATCAGGCCTTCATGGTAGAAGATCTGCTAGGAAACCACTGCTAAGGACAGACGACAAGCAGAAGAGACGCGTTTGGGCTAAAGAACACAAGAAAGAACACAAGAAAGAACACAAGAAAGAAAACTCGCTGAATGAGAAGGGGTGTCCAAACTTTTGCTCTGTACTGTACATGAGCTTCAAGCAGGACGTTCATAGTTACAGAGTTTCTTCTCTTCGGTTTAAACTGAATATGAGGCTGTTACGCAATATCCAGAGTTTGATCTTCTCCATCTAGTTGATAATAATTAAGTCTTTGCACCTCTGTGTCATCAGCATATAGTGGTAGAAGCTAAATCTACTGTATGTTTAGGAGCAAATATATATAAGGTAATAAATAAGTAGTGGATTTATGGATCTGAGATTTATGCTGAAGATGTTTTATCAGGTTGCTTGTAGGAAAATGCTACCCGTCCTGTACAGTTTTCATACTGTTTAGCTTTAATGGTCTTAGTTAATAGTGCGATATGGCCAGATTGCTTAATTAATCCGGAACACCGGAAAACATTTGGATGTTAACATTGGAGTAGCTGTACAGCATGTGATTTTAACGCACTATATCTAACTCATCAGATATACAGTATGTCTATGTAAAGTATTTATGATTTAGCCATAAACAATTGCAAAAATAATTAGCATTTGCTTTTCATATGAAATGTCTGCGAAGGCAAAAATGCACCGCATCACTCCATCAATCACACCACATACATGCACAAGGACTGTGAAACAAGCCTCTTCCGTCTCTGTCCCACATGAACAGAAATATTTCGCTGTATTTATATTTAGATATCCAGAGTGAAGCACTCGTTTGAGACCCGTCCCGACCGCGGTCTCTCTCAGGATTCAGCACAGGGAAATAAAAACCTCTCCAGTTAGCCTGCACATATCCACTCATAAAAGTCGTAATAAAAGCTCGTTCTGGAGATTTGATGTCGAGCTTATGCGCTGCCGTGAACGTGAGCAGCATTAAAAGGTTTATTACACGTGTCCGATTCAAATCAGGACTTTCTACTGCGTTTGCTCAGTGTTTGTGTTTCGCAACTGCTGTAGCGGTCGTGAAATCAGGTAATATCAGAATAAAACGATGTAAAGTTCATAATGAGCTGAAATAAAGCCAGCCGGAGTTTTGAAAATAAGAGGAGAGGAAGGCAGAACATTTAGACTGTGTCTAGGAGTGAACTGGCGTCAGGGGGAAAAGTAGGTATAATTGTGGGCCTGGACTGACTTTTACAGAAAAATCAGATACACATGACATAAGTGTATGAGTAAGATGCGACTGAAGCAGCGAGAGACTTGTGGTTTAGTGGGAATCTGCAGCAGGACGGCGGCTCAGCTGACATGTGTTCATGCTAGGCTGTTAATGAGCTCGCGCTCTCTGTCTCTCTCTCTCTCTGTCTCTCTCTGTCTCTCTCTCTCTCTCTCTCTCTCTCTCTCTCTCTCTCTCTCTCTGTCTCTCTCTCTCTCTCTGTCTCTCTCTCTCT
>JAAGKR010007423.1:0-36833 GCA_011419295.1 Clarias macrocephalus | reverse complement strand
GTAAAGGCGAGAGAGTGTGTTTGCATGTGTCTGTATGTGTGCGTGTGTGTGTGTGTCGGTGTCAAATTACGCACACACACACACACATAGGAGATACGCTGAAACAAAAAGGGAGATGTTGATTATACTAGTAAGAGACAAGCACTAAGACTCAGCAGGGAAGACGATTACCCACAATTCCGCAGCGTAAGAGAGAGAAAAATCATTGGCTCAGTTGTGATCATGTGACGCTCGGTGTCAAAACAAAAGTGCATGCGTGATGCATGATACTCGGCACTCGTAGACCAAGACTTGCTCATTTTTCAAGTCAAAATTTATTAAAAATCTTTGCTCGTCTTGCCAAACACTCGTAAACTGAGTTACTCGCAATCCAAGGCTCTACTGTATTTACAAAATATATAGAGTACAAATACCGAAAAATGGATGTGTGCGTGTGTGTGTGTGTGTGTGTGTATGGAGTGGAATGTCCAGAGTCTGGGTTATTTATGAGTGTGTTTCTGAGAGTGTGTAGCGGGAGAGATGACTCGGTCTCACCGGTAATATTGAAACAGTCCGGAAACATGGAAACGAAGCAAGAGGAGTTGCTTGTGAATCAGTCTGGAGGAAATGAATCCAGTAAAGGGGAAAATCCAACTTGACACGGTGTCCACTCTCTCTTGAAATAATCTCCATAAACAGCGCTGTCTCATCATGATCTCTCCACCCCAAGTTGCTTCCCGGGTATACTTTTATGCCGGATCACATGACTCGGCACGTCATCAGGATTTCCTCGCAATGCAGCCGCGCATTCTCACGAGAGCTCAACCCTGGAACCAAACCACCGTCAATGGGCCAAAATAAAACCTAGTGTCTTCATTTCCTGGCACAGGTGGGCTTTATCAGCCATTAGTTAATTCCCTTCTTTATAAAACGCCCTTGTTATGTGGCCGCGCTACAAATTAACAACTAACAAATTGTGTGTCAAGTTTGATCCTCAACTGTCTGTGCTTTAATCTGGACTGTTCAAAGTTCAAATCAAAGTGCCTGATATATAGGTGTACTTAAATACTTAATGGGTGGCACGATGGCTTAGTGGTTAGCACTGTAGCCTCGCACCTCCAGGGTCCGGAGTTTGCATGTTCTCCCTGTGCTTGGTGGGTTTCCTCCGGGTACTCCGGGTTTCCTCTAACAGTCCAAAGACATGCAGGTTAGGCTAAATGGCGTTTTCAAATTGCCTGTAGTGTATGTGTGTGTGTGAATGACGATCGGGCATCGTAAGTAACTGCCACAGAAATGACGGTGGAGAGTATCTGTCGCTCGATTGTGTGTGTGTGCGTGTAGATTTCCTCGTTGTAATGCTCTGCTCTAGCACTAGGTGGTAGTCTTCACCAGCCGACTGCTCTTGTGCGTGGAGCGAGTTTTCTAAGTGATGACTAATTCTGAACTAATTCTGTACTGTGCATATTATATCCCTTTAATGAGTTCCTTCATTATACAGAACAATTAAAACAGTCTCACGGACAAACAAACAACGAAACGCTCATTATATCAACTCTGACAAATATGTTGAATCAAATAAATCAATATTGACGTGCATGTTTACCCTCGGTTGCTGAATATTAAACGATTCACTGACTTTCATACGACGTCACGCGGTTTCTATGGATTTATCAACGTGTTATATAACAGTAATATAATATAACCTCTAATGAACTACAAGCGATATCACAGCGTACATCATTACTCTCACCAGTCTGGAGTTAATCATATCTATAGGATGGAACTGAAGTAGCATCATTTATTAATGTATGCCTCTATGATATCTGGATTTCTCAATTTACCTCTTAATTTGTTATATTTATTTTTCCAGAAAAGCAAGCCTAATAGCTGCTGACTTTTTTTTTAAATTTCATTCTCTGCTTTTGTTGCTTTGATCAGCTAAATTCAGTAATCAGGCTCCTCGTGAGACGGTTTTCATCAAGCTCTTCATTTGCATTACAAACAAAAGTGAATTAATTTTTTAGGATTTTAGTGTGTGTGTGTGTGTGTATGTGATGTTACGTTTTATTGTCTGCTGTTTGTATGTGTGTGTTGGTTGTGGGAGCGAGTGTATGTCAGAGTCAGGTGCACATCAAAGTGTGTGTGTGTGTGTGTGTGGTCCAGGTTGGTTGCATAAGGCTCTGCAGTGGCTGAATCTCATTAAGGCTGCAGTCCCCAGTATGCAGTGAAAAGGTGTGTGTGTGTGTGTGGCTCAGTATCTGAACCCCAAATAATACTGATGATTGGGGAATCCCAGGGTTTGCCTAAGACTTGCATCAGCTCTACCTCCTCTCTCTCTCTCTCTCTCTCTCTCTCTCTCTCTCTCTCTCTCTCTCTCTCTCTCTCCTTCCCCTTAGAGACTGCAGTGCTCTTTGGCTGACGTCAGGGGATGAACCCTGTTACACAACATGGACCAGGCCATTTCAGCAAAACCTCTCTCTCTTTCTGAGTGTGTGTGTGTAGGTTTTCTCTCTCTCTCTCTCTCTCTCTCTTTTTATCGAGGTGAGTCACCATCACGCGCATCATGCTTATTATAGTGTTCATCACCATGCCCCTGGTGCAACATCAGATACTTTACCACCGTTCCTCCGCAGCTCTCTCTCTACAGCAAAAACGTTTGTTATTCTCAATAACCCTTACTTTGTTATATCAAGCTGCAACAACTAATTTAAACAAGTGGTTATAAACACGACGAGAAAGCCAAACTGGGAACAAAATGTTCTTAGGTCATGTTTTCCACAAAAATATACCAATAATGTACATGACTTTTAATATACATTTCAACAACTGAAGGTAAAACGATTTCGCTGTACATGTATGGAGTTGATGCGACGATAACTTTCTTAATCAATTGAAAAACACTTTGTGTCACATTTACAGTGGGGTCAGAAATAAAAAAAAATCCTTGATTAGATCCTTCTAATTTCATTTGAAGTGGCACAGTGGCTTAGTGGTTAGCACTGTTGCCTTGCACCGCCAGGATCCGGGTTCGATTCCCGGCCATGTCCGATTCTGGCCTCTTTGTGCATGGAGTTTGCATGTTCTCCCTGTGCTTGGTAGGTTTCCTCTGGGTACTCCGGTTTCCTCCTGAAGACATGCAGATTAGGCTTATTGGCATCTCCAAATTGCCTGTAGTGTGTGTGTGTGCCCTCTAATTGATTGGTGCCCTGTCCAGGGTGTACCCCGTCTCCTAGTTTAGGCTCCTGTGACCCTGTTTACAGGATAAAGCGGTATCGAAGATGAGTAAGTAGAATCTAAACATTTCAACAAAATTTTGCCTTTTTGAAAAGTCATGCATTTGCTCCACATAGTTAAACCAAGCCTGATTATCCATGTTAGATCTAAATTTGATATGTATTATAGTGTCATATAGACAGGACATTGTTGGGAGATACAATGCCAATCTATCCTTAAGGATAAACCATCTGTTTGTTAAAAAAAAAATGTCCCAAACTTTCGGTCTCTGTGTCAAAGGTAAAAAAAAAAATTCCATAATGGCACCACACCTCAAACCTGGTTCTGTCTCAGAGTTCAGGAAATGCCTGAAAGTCCTGTTTTGCTCCGTCATCCATGCATCAGAATTACAGAGGAAAAAGCGTTACAGTATGTTTTCCGCTACACACGTACGGTACGTTTAAACTTTGTATCAACACAGAGGACGTGTTTCAGGAACAAGCTCCATTATTAAACTCCTGATCTCAAATCAGTCGGTTCCATAATAATGCGAGTGACCACCAGGGGCCCTTGTTAGATCAGGAACAAACTGTAGAAAATGCTCTGAAATTCTAGGAAGTTTAATCCATGTTATTAATTATCCTCCAACTCATTATAAGCAGATACAAGGTTCATTATTACTTTATCACTAATATTGCCAATACCTCTAATTATTGGTCACAGTTAAAATGCATTCGGAGTGCAATTAAGTTATTCGTTTTTCTTTCTTTTTTCGCTTTTTAATTAAATGAAATAAAACTTATTTTTATCATAATGTTAAGTATTGTAAAATGTGAAAGCGTTGTTTTTTGCTGAACTTAAGCATAAACTGTTAATTTAATCAGATGAATATTATACCTTTCTTTTTTTTAAGCAGAAAAAAGATCTCGTACATTAAAATAAAAATAATTTAATGAAATTAAATCAGAATGAAAATCAGTTAAATGTACAACAAGTCTTGCCTCTGTTTATATTTAGTGAGTGAGAGAAATGTTTGAAAAGATATTTTATTACAAAAAAAAAAAAAAAGTTGTTCCCCCATTTGTTGTTGAGCACATCAGGTTCGGTCGTTTTTATAGAAATGATGGTTGTTACAGGGTCAGGGTGCGAGCTAATGTTCAACCTTCTGTATTTCTTAATCAGGCTTTGGGAACAGCAACGGCGGAGTACGTTTGTATGGGCATAAAGCTAAGGGCCTTGCCCAAGGGCTCAAAAGTGCCAAACTGGTGGTGACAGGGCTTGAACCCATGACAGTCCAATCAGGATTGATTGGATTTTATTACTTTCATATGTCACCTGAATATCTCACCTCATTTTGATCATCAGTTCATTCATTCATTCATCTTCTATGCAGCTTATACTGTATACAGGGTTGTCGGGGGCCAGGGGACTTTGGGCACAAGGCAGGGTACACCCTGGATGGGGTGCCAATCCATGACGCACACACACGCACACACACGCACACACACTATGGACAACTTGAGACCGCCAATGAACCTCATCTGCAATTCTTTGGGCTGTGGGAGGAAACCAGAGTACCTGAAGGAAACCCGCCAAGCTTGTGGAAACGCCATGCACAGAGACCCCGAGGTGGAACTCGAACTCGGGCCCCAGAGGTGCAAGGCGACAGTGCTAACCAATATGCCAGCATGCCCCACCCTCCGGTTCATAAGTCTATTTATTAGAAGGAAATATTTAAATAAAGCTTAACACACTTGCTCACTTTCGCAGTTAAAACATAGTCAACAACCAAGTGTTACCAAATTCATTACTCTCAATTTGCCGAATTCACAATTGTATTGTAATTATTAATTAACAAATGACACATCATACACATCATTTTTATCCACATACACTTGTTGTTAATGTTGTGAGACAAGTTACTTTGTTATCACTTTATACATTATACTGTTGACGCACTAGCAGTTCTCCTATTAGGTTCTCTTTTTCTCTCTCTCTTCTAAAGTTAAAAATATTGTGTTTCAACAAAAGCGAAGACGTTCAGCCCATGTTGGAAAAACAGTGAAACCACAAACACATCCTTATAGAAAACTTCACCATATGAACAATACCGCTTCATATGTAACATCTGCTCCATCATACAAGTCCCAGTGTGACTCGTTACCATAGAAACTGTAAAGTATTAGAACGAGTGCATAAATAAACCCGTATTTGAATTACAGCCGCAGCTACAATGAATTACGTCACCAGAGCTGCTGACCGATCTGATTTGAATCTGAATGTAGATCCGGATAGTGCCAGATGTGTGTAGTGTATCAGCATGTGTATATATGCTGTACTAAAATCCCAAGAAGCTTGTTAAACTTTTTAGGAAATTAGGGAATATCAAATAGTTTAGATGTTAGGAATTAGGTTGAAGTGTGGAGGAAGAGATGTTTACTTCTTCTGCAGCTTCATGCCTTCATACTTTTTTCTTTCTGTCACAGTAACACACACACACACACACACACACACACACACACACACACACACACACAAAACAGATATACAGAGGTTGCAGAGAACTTCAGCAGCAACTAGTGGGTGAGTCACTGTGCCAACTAGGGGTCCTTGTGACTTCTCATGACACACACACACACAATTTCTGCATCTCCGACACCCCAGACACAGTTTCTTTTTTTTTTCTACAATAGAGCGAAAGAAATAAAGCAGCCGGCCCTATGGTAAGCCGAGGAGCAGTCACACCTGTAGTCGAGTGTGTGTGTGTGTGTGTGTGGGTATGTGCGTAGAGCTGTGCATTTTTAACAGCCATGTTGAAGTGGTCTGACAAGGAGTGTGTAGGTTAAAGAGCTTCCTGTGGCTCTCGCTGCGATTCTGAAAATCTATTTTAAAGCTTAAGAAGTGTTATAGAAGTGTGAAAGTTCATACAGGTAATGTATGCGACCTGGAACAGTGTAGCAAATTCACTTTTCAGACAAGACATGCTTGCTTTCTTTAATTTGCCCCTGGAGTTACGAGGCTGATGTATTGTGCATGGTGTATAAATCACACATTTTCTTCATGCTATATGGTTATTAAGCTAGACTGTGGTTTCACACACATTCTTATGCTACACAGTATATGATAGGTGATACCAGCATCAATATCGAGGCACCCTTATTAACAACAAGCTGATCACTGTCAAAGGGGTGGCAGAAAATCAAAATTCTTTCTTTAATATTAGAACTTAGTTTAAACATTAGGACTTTATGCTTTAATCACAGTTTATGAGAAAGAAAAAAAACCCGGACAATATGTTCATGTGTGTGAGCCGTGTGCAGGCTTGTTTTGCTTTTTTTTTTTTTTTTTGGTGACATTTCTGATCATTCTCATCAATTTTTCCACCCTCCCTCCCTCCATTCTTCTCCCTTGGTAACCATAGCAACGTGCAAAGATCGTGTGCGGCCTCTTGCAGGTGACACAATGCGACTAATTACTGGCACTTAGCTTAGCGCTAATTAGAGTAGGCTGGGCTAATGAGGGGGTCAAGTGGACCCACTGATCCATCCAGCCCTCTTTTACCTTCCTCTCTTCCTCACCAGATCTCGCTCTTTCTCTCTCTCTTACTTTCCCGCTCTCCGGCAGCTGGCCGGTTTGCCGAGGGGGTGTGAGGTCGACCTTCAGGCTCTCCAGGTTTCCCCAGTGTCGGCTCAGACGCGGAAATGAATTTCCACTGAGCCGAGGGCTGCTCCATCTAATTTGGTCAGGCTTGGCTGCTTCACCTCTCCTGCAGGAGCTCACGAGCACTCCCACCTTTTTTTTCTTTCTTTCTTTTATTTTACCACGACCATACTTTTCTCTGTTCGCACCTGACATTTTTCTCTGTATGAATACTGCACATTGTCCCTGTTTAACTGACAGGCGCTACTGCTGGGTCCAGGCTTTCCATCACTCCATCTTTCTTAATGAGTACAGTGGCCTGTACGTGTGCAATACATGAAAGAACTGGAAATCAAACAACAAAACCAAAAGCAGAACTGCAATCCCAAAAACCAAAAATGCATGCAACAGCAAACTCACAACAGCAAAGCCAAAAACATAACAAAACAAACCGAAGAACAAACAAACAAAAAAAAAAAACCCTGCAAAACTAAGAACATGACAACAAAATCAAAAACATGACAAAAAAAATTAAAAATGGAGAAAGCACAACAAAATGAAAATCACAACAGTAAAGCCAACAAACAAAACAAACAAACAAACAAACAAACAAACATACAAACAAACAAAAAATAACAACAGAAAAACTAAGAACAGAACAACAAAACATAAAAAAAAATAAAAAAACACAACAGCCAAGCCAAAACCACAACAAAATAAAAAATATGACAATAATATAAAAAACATAAACGCACAACAAAAAGGATTTATACTACAATAAGAACATCAATAAAAACAAACAAACAAACAAACAAACAAACAAACAAACAAACAAACAAAAAACAGCTGCGGATTTAGAATCACCACAATAAAAACAAAAACACAACAGTGAATTTGGTATACAAAAAGAAAAAAATAAACAAAAACACAAAGAGCCAGCGCTCTCTTTGACTCTAGCCAATCAGAAATTATATTTAATAAGGACCACCCCAATCTGCATAGAGTTAATGGGGTTTTTGTTTGTTTGTTTGTTTTTTGCTGTGTCTTTGACATTTTCAAATTTCCTGTTGTGTGCTCTGACGTTTGATTTGGTGCTGTATTTCTGTTTTTTTTTTTTTTTTAATTCCCAAAATATGTTTTTACATTTCCAAATTTGCTGTTGTCCATTTGGTGTACATTTTTAATTTTTTAAAAAGAGCTACCTTTAAACTATCCCTTGAGCTTTTTATGTTGAGGAATGTTTCAGATCTGATTTATATTACTTTACCATCTTCCTTCCTCACTGTCTTTCTGTCTTTCTGTTACTGTCTTTCTATCTTTCTCTGTGCTTTTTGCCTTTTTCTGTATTTCAATTTCAGACATTCTTTCTCCTGTAGCTCTGAGTGGAGGCTCATCTGCAGACACAGAATGACAAGGCCCTGACTGATTTGATTTCTCTCTCTCTCTCTCTCTCTCTCTCTCGCTCTCTCTCTCTCTCTCTCTCTCTCTCACACTCACACACACACACACACACACACACACACACACACACACACACACACACACACACACACACACACACACACACACATAAACCATTTATCTTGCCCTTGACAAATGTGGGCAGATGAGTAGCAGCCCGGCCCTGCTGAGAGGAGAAGGATGGAGAGCGAACGTGCAGATGAGTGGATGGAGAGATGGAGTTTAGAGCAGTGGATAAGGTCAGTGCTTGTCAGCACCCTCTCTGCATTTACTGCTGTTTACTCTGGAGCTCCTGCCGAGGGGACACCTGGCGTGCTGTCACCATGCACACCGCACACACACACACACACACACACACACACACACACACACACACACACACACACACACACACACACACACACACACACACACACACAAACTCTCTTGCCCAACATATTCACAAATCAGCATGCACATTCAGAAGCACACACACACAAGCAAAACAACAACATGCAAAAACTGACAAAGCCTGAAGTTGGACATCTTAACACACACTTCTAACCATTCGGCGCTTTTCACTCGCTCGTGTTGAGACTGAAGAGCTATCCGTGGTGCTGAAAACTTTTTTTTTCTTTTCTTTTTTTTCTTTTTATAGTGCTGAAAACTTTATTTTCCACAAAAAAGTAAAAAGTCAGAAAAGCAGAACGGGGAACTAAAATTAAACTTTCAGTTCTTATTAACGAGCGGTTTGTTTGGACAGAATGCTGTTTAGGGCATGATTTGTGGGACACCATCTTCTATTTCAGTGTTACATAACTTGTCAAACACAGACATGTTGTATTTAGGCTTGTGTAGGTGTATTGAAGGTGGTGATGGGAAAAAAAATGGAGTTTCCCTTTGACTAATTTTTCTGCTGAAAATAATCTATGAATGCACAGATATACTGAACATTGTACATCTAAGTGCATGATGTTTATGTAAATAGAGCTAGTTACAGATTAAGCTGGGGATTATTTTATTTTTCAACTTAATCTTTACCCAGTACTTCTGTACAGTAGTTGTGGTTAATTTTTCATTAAGCTGGACATTTTTTTTTATTGCTGTTGTGAAAGACTAATAAAGCTCTGTGAGATGTACTGTAATTGGAAAGTAATCAACTTTGAATGATGACTGTAAATTCACTTCATATCAGAGTGCATGACACAGACCTGTTTGATTTTTTTGTTGATTTTTTTTTACTATAATAGCAAGCCCCATGATGGGATATTTCTCACTCAGAGCTTACTTTACATATGCTGGTGACTTAAAAAAAAAAAACACAAAATAAATCTAAACAAGGCTGCCTGGTGCTTTTTTGTTCTTTTTTTTTAGTACAAAAAACAAATTTCGTCTATGGAATAGGTTGAAAAAACGCTGGCTTTTATGTTTGGGTGTATTAGTTTAGACAAAGTGAACATTAGCAAATGAACATCGCATTGTGATGTTGGGATGTGTGTTAGTACACTGGGAAATTGCATTAAAACGATGGGTTTGTTAACGCAGGCCCCCGTAGAGCCAAACTGATTGCTTGATCTTTGCTGTGAAGGAAATGATAAAACGGCGTGCGTTTGTTCTCTCCCCCGCCGTGCCGTCCAGGTTTAAAGACGCATCCGGATATGTGATGTGTGCCATGGCGCTGCGGCTAGGAGTAAATTGGCCACGGCCTGCTGTGTTCCAGCCATATCCACCTCATATCGTGGATCATTATTGCTCTAATTCAAAGTGGTACTGAAACACGTAGACCCACATGCACGTATACACATGCAGCTATATGTTCAGACACAAAAGTGAAAAAAGTCTCTTTCAGACTATGTGTATGTCTGTGTGTCTGTGAGTGTGTGTGCACTTGGTTTACATGTGCGTAAAAACGCTGTATGCTTAAGGGTGTGTGAGTGTCACACGGGGATTCTGACAGGTTGCCTCGAAGATCCCACAGGACAGGATGCAGAGCAGTGAAAACCAACCAATTTGTTTCTCCATTCCAGATTGATGAGCGCGCACACACACACACACACACACACACACACACACACACACACACACACACACACACACACACACACACACACACAGAGTCAATCATCACAGTTCAGCCAAGCTTTACCTGACAGGAGCAGATTTGTAGGGAAACGAGAGAGAGATAGAGAGTAGAGAGTACGGTGGCCGAAAGGTGCAAAACAAAATAACAAAACCGAAAACAAAATGACAAATTCAAAAACAAAATAACAAATCCGAAAAAAAAGCAAAAACTAAATAAATAAACTGAAGAAAAAAAAAGCAAAAACAAAATAACAAAATGGAAAAAAAAAAGAAATCCAAACCAAAATAGCACATCCAAAAACAAAATAACAAAACCATAAAAACAAAACAACAAATTCAAAAACTACATAACAAAATCTAAAACAAAATAACAAATGCAAAAACAATATACAGTAGCAAATCCAAAAACAAAATAACAAACCCAGAAAAAAACTAAATAACAAATTCAAAAACTAAATAACAAAACCGAAAACAAAATTACAAAAAAAAAACAAAATCCAAAAACAAAATAACAAATTCAAAAACTAAATAAAAAAAACTAATCCAAAAATTAGAAATAAGAAAACTCAACGACAATTCAGACAAAGTGGAAAAGGTATAGTATATAGTATAGCTTGCGAATTATAGCCTTATTGTTAATACACTTACCTTTTCCGGTTTGTTGAATTATGTCTGTCACTCAAGATATTTAGGAAGTACTGTAGCCTCACAGACATTCAAATGCCATGAGGCTGCAGTACGTCTTGTATGTGACAAATGTCTTGTCTTTCGGTTGTGTTATTTTGTTTTTTAATTTTCTATTTTGTTTTTGGTTTTGCACTTCTCGGCCACTGTAAGAGAGAGAGGGTTGCCAGGTTTCCTTAATAAAAGTAACTTAATGGTCATTACAAAAACTTTTCCCCACTTATTACACTATACCAAAATCCTCCTAAATAGCATACTGAATCTTAAATGAACATTATATTTGATATGAGTATCTTACAGCAATCTCACATCATAAATTATACGCAGCAACAAAAGGAAACAATGCACATATAAATTTCTTTAAAAAATTATTTCTGTCAAATAAAATTTTTTTTTAATTATATACAAAAAAAAAAAAAATGTGTTCAGCACCAGAAGTTTAAAACCAGAGGACACTGACAATGATGTAGATACAACATTGACCCAAGATATGTCCTCCTTGCATGTCTAGCTTTGGAAAAACGTCATTGAATAGTCCAATGACTTATCATGGGTAACCTTGAGGCCAATAGCAGCAGTGGCAGAATTTCAGTATGATTTCTAAAATGATGCCATTGAATTCGTCTCTCTTGTCTTGGCATTGTCACTCTTGGCCTTCCAGACCTACGGTGATCAGCAGTGGAACCAGTTGCTCAGAATCTGTTCCAAATACAGAATTTTTTTAAATATATGAATATACTGGTTTAAATATATATACTGGTAAAAAAAGAAAAAAAGAAAAAAGAACTGTTCTATGCAATGTATGAATCTTTGTGCAGTGAGGATTGTTCCGTATATGAGAAACTTGCACCTGCATAAAGAAAATTATTTCAATATATATATATATAAGAAATACAGATTTAAGGCGGTTAAATAAAGAAAGTTTATTATGATCTGAATTTTTTATAAGATCATGGAAATAAAAATACCCTAAATTATACCTGAAACTGGCAAAAAGACTTCACAAAATGTCTGCAAACATTATGAGCGCATGTATCCTGCATTTAGCTTGGAGGCCAGGCTTAACTTCATGTATGCAAAATGCCCTAATTTCAACATATACACCAACAACCCAGTGAAGCAAATTCCATCCATTTTATTAAAAAACAATGGTTTTGACAACAGTGCCAGAGATAGCTACAGTATGTGACTTATATTTTGCATGTGTATTTTCACTCAGAAATCCCTGATTAGAAATCAAAGGGTTGAACAGGTTCTTTGAAGGTCAGAATAATTATGTGCAAACAAAAGTGATTAGTAGAAATTAATTACTTTTGATTGTACTCCATGTGACATTAAGAACAAAAAATCTAACTTTTTAATTTATGGTCTCTATTTAGTATAATTACTTTAATTATGTACTGTATCAAAGAATCCTTGCTATTGATATTTGCTTTGCATTTCAGATTATTATACAAAGCTCCACAATTATGCACATGATAAACTCAACATTGGTCTGGGTAGAATTCACTTCCAAAATGAAGCTAATAACTAAAATCACTCAGAGCAAAAGAGTCAATGGCTCCAGGTGACACATACACAAAGCTTTAAGTTTTACCAACCTATATGAGGAGATGTTTAAAATGAGAGGGCTTCTGTGGCGTACTGATGTAAGACAGTAAATATATCGAAGGTATAATACAAAATCATGTTGTTAATGCCTGGAGCTACAGGATAATGCAAACACAGCCATTATCTATGTAGTGTTCATATATATTCTGCCATTGATACATTACTCTTGAAATGTAATTTGCTACTGATAATGAATCACACGAACAAACAAGTCATCAGTGTTCGAAGAGAATGTTTGATTTCATTCATTTGACATGGGAACATGTTCTGTTGTGAGGCTTATGAGATCTAATGACTCAGGTCAATCATTTAACTAGCTATAATTTAGTTGATAAGTCTTTTATCCATAATGTGATTTTAAAAAAAAAAAATCTAGACAAAACTATTGGAATCAGCAACTTTGCTTTCTCAGGGATTTTGTAGCATATGAAGAAAAGACTCTCTATAATTAAAATGAGATTGTAATTAGATTTAGCAGTCAGCATAACTGATAAAGAATACAAGACAAAACAATTAACAACAAAAACAAATAAAGTATGTTGTTAAATGTGTATGTTGTTTAAAGACTATGCTGCCCTGACTGCAATGTAGGAAAATTTTATATTTACATTTAGTTAACAGAACTTTCATAGGGTAATACCTCATGGAAAACAAGACAAAAACATAAAGAACATAAACTTTTATGTAAGTTTCTAAAATTACATTTTACATGTTGCATTGACCGCTAAGAGAACTTTCATTCAAGTGACATATAAATTAAGTCTAAACCATCAGAAACTATCAGGAATCAACTTTTGCCTCAGATGTATTGTTAGATTTTTAAGAAAAGTCTCTAAAAGCATTCTAAAAGCAAGTTTCTCAGTATTTACAACAACAACAACAACAACAACAACAACAACAACAACAACAAAACCTTCATAGATGTAAGTTTAACATGGATAGATAACAGAACTTTCATACTAGGCCACTAATTTAACATTGGTAGCTACAATATCAGAACCTTCATACATGAATGTTTAGTCAAGTCAAGTCAAGTATTTTTATTTGTTTACTTTTATTGTCATTTCAACCATATACAGTTCACAGTGAAACAAAACGACATTTTTTTGTGCCTGAGGAAACATCCAGAACATACATTTTTACCTTTGATATGTTGTTGAATTTTTAAGAGAAGAATTTGTGCAACTACAATTACAGTGTCATTACACTTAGCATTGACAAAGAATATAAGACAAAATAACAGAGACAGAGAAAATAAGACAAAACCACAAAGAACATCAGATTTGACCTCAGATATGTTGGTAGATTTTTAAGAAAAAAAATTGTGTAGCTAAAATTACAGTTTATATTCTTTCAACTTTCATAGTTGAAGAAATATTGTCTTCAACTTTCATACATGAAGGTCTAGTGACAGAGGAAACAAGACAAAACCATCAAAAACATCAGTTGTTACTTTAGTTATGTTGTTCGATTTTTAAGAAATCTTTGTAGAAAGACATTATATTTGCACAGCATTACAACTAAAACAACTTTCTTATGTAAAATGACAAAGGAAACAAGACAAAAAATTCAGGAGCATGATTTTATTTACCCCATATAAATTGTCAGATTTTTAGTAAAGGTATTTGTGTAACTATAATTACAGTATAATTACATTGAACAAAGACTGCTAACAGAACTTTCATGAATTAAGTTATAGTGACAGGGACAAAATAACCAGGAACACAACATTTACCTCAAATGCTTTGTTAGACTACCCGACACATTGTGTAACTAAGAGCACAATGTAATTACATTTACCACAACTTTCATAGGTGAAGCCTGATTGCAATGGAAATAAGACAAAATCATCAAAAGCAAAAACTTTGACCTTAAATGTGTCGTTAGATTTTTAAGAAACTGTAAAAAATAACATTGTAATTACACTTAGCACTGATGATTAAAAGAGCTTTGATATATGAAGGTGAAAGAGACCGTCAAGGACAGAGGAAGTAAGACAAAACATTTTGAAAATGACATTGACAGCTAACAGCTAACTTTCATACATGAAGGTTTAGTAGCAGAAAAAAAGACATAACCATCAAGAACATCAACTTTGACCTCAGATTCATTTAAAGCTTTAGAACCCAACTTTCATAGATGAAGAAACATTGCAGGGGGATGAGACAAAAAGAACATCAACATCAAAAGAACATCAAATTTTACCTCAGATGTCTTGTTATTTTTAATGAAAATATTCTAAAATATATATTTTTAAGAAACTGTTAAGATGTAGAGAATGATTTACCTAGAATTACAGTGTATTTCCTCTTAGCATTGAGAGCTAACACAATTCATATATAAAATCTAGTGAAACATCCCCAAAATCAAACCTTTCAGGTATTCCTATCCATGTGTAAATGTTTCCCTGATAAGATATTAAAACATTTCCCATGCATGAATACACACACACACACACACACACACACACACACACACACACACACACACACACACACACACATGCACACACAGTCAGCTGCTGTTTATTCAGAAAGGGCACGGTACCCTGTTTAGTTTGTTTCTCTTTGCTCTTGTCCATAATTTATGAACAACACTTTATAGCTTGCCTAGCTTTCAGGAAGTGTCAATGTGTGTGTGTGTGTGTGTGTGTGTGTGTGTGTGTGTGTGTGTGTGTGTGTGTGTGTGTGTGTTTGGTTAAAAGGATAGAGTTGTATCATACAGGAAACACTTTTGTTTCTGTACAAACATTGAGGGTGTTTGTGTGCTTGCGTACTGAGGCGCAGTGGAAAGTAAATGTGTGTGTGTGTGTGTGTGTGTGTGTGTACTGCTATAGAGAGTCATTGAGAATGTTGGGGGAAGCCCTTTTTCCACCCACCTGCAGCTGTGCTAATCTGTTAACACCGCCAGTATTTTTCCTCGCTCCCTCCCTCGCTCTAAATAATGGAACAAGAGTCTCCTGATATTACTTCATAAATATTACATCAATAAGCCAAAGCTAATGTTTTCCCCCCCGTTACACTCGCCTAAACTCCGCTGGCTGTTTTCTTTCCAGTACCTAAACACAGCAGCACAAAGCAGTAGTTCACATTTCACTTTGCATGATGATCTAGAGTCCTGAGCTCCTGACCTGTGTGTATCATACTTTTCCTTACGATTGAAACGACCCAGGTGCGTCTCTGATTACCGCTTAGACCTGAGCAGAACTGTGTCCTTGAACTGGAAATTGCATTGTGGCCTGCGTATTATATGTACTATATATATAACGGCATGTTTCACACACACACACACACACACACACACACACACACACACACACACACACACACACACACACACACTGCCTCTCATGCATATGCACTGCACAAATACAACATTAATTTATTTCTGTTTTATGAATAATAAATGCACCCCCATTTGCTGTGTGTATTGTGTTTGATAAAAGAATAGCTCTCAAGCAGTGGAGGTGTGTGTGTGTGCTTGTGTGTGTGTGTGCATGTGTGTGTGTGTGTGTGTGTGTGTGCACGCATGCATGGGGATTTTGTTTGTGTTTGTTTGCTTTTTGTTAATTGTGCTGCTCGTTGCTGGGGAGAGCCTGAAGCCTTTACCTCGTCCCACACAGTTGTCATGGACTACGGCGTAAAGACGGAATTATTATTCATCAGTTAACAATTTTCCCCTGCTTTTAGTCTCACTATTTGCATTCGAGCTCTTTTTTAATCTGCAGATTGTATTGTGTTTGAAATGAATTCTATACTTGTAATGATGACATAATTTCTAAGATAATATAGGAAAACTGCCTAGGATCTCCTTTCACAGTTTAACTTGCTTGCTAGCTACAGTATGTGGATAATAATTATGTACTGCAGTGATAGTCTCAGTGAGATTCCATGTTTATTATTCATCTTCAATAACTGCTTACTCTTAGTCAGAGTCACTGTGGATTATTAGTCACAAGTTGACTCAGTGGGTTTGTTTTAGAAGGTAGGAGGAAACCAGAGAGTGCGAAACCCACGTAAATGTGGTGTCAACATGTGAATCTCGACTTCAATTTCTACTATTTCAAACTGGGAACCTTGGAGATGTAAGATGAGAATGATAAACATTGTATCATATTACGGTACATAGCAAAATTTCCATTGGAGAATTAACACTGTAAGTATATATAAGTCAATTTTATTAGGTGACTATGAAACCTGACTACCTGACCTGATTAATCGACTAACTGACCTCATTAAAACCCAACTACCAAGCAACTTCAGTTACATGCTCTATCCAGTGGTTGTTTGGTAGTTTTCTGGATTTTTTAAATGTATTAAATTGTTTTCAGTGGCACACACAGTTCTGTGCAAAAAGTCAAGATATATTCCTTCAATGAACCCAGTATTCCTAGAATGAGCTCAACCCTAATCATGATAATTTAAGAAGTTAGATGGCTATGTGACCACATGTCAGCTTGACATTTTAACAGTTTAAGATTTAAGCCAATAGAAGATTGCTTGAAGAAGATGTTATAATATCAGGGTATATCCCAGCAACAGGAAGAACATGACAATGATCATCCCAGCAATAAGGTTCACTCTAGCACTGATGCTCACCTCTGGCAATTTCAGCAAAGGCAACTCATAAGGCATATGAAGGGGTCCAAAAGTTGCAATGAAAAAGCTTTCTTTTTAAATTTAACACACACACAAATATTTGTTTTGTGAAAATTTCTTTTTTTTTATTATTAATTATATTATCAGCAATATACTTTTCAATAATGAGTGAAAAGTAGTAGTTTTTTTTTTTAAGGATTTGGTATTGTATGTATACTATAATGAGAGTGTGCACTTGCAGTGGAATGGACTCAACAAGTGTGTGTGAAACCCTATGTTCCATTTTTGACCAAATCCATCTGGACACATGCTTAAGGGGAAGGGAAAGACTCAATGAAACTCTGAACTTTTGTACGAAGGAGTTAGATATCACACATTTAAATAGAAACCAAGTAGTTGTGGCAAGGGTTAAGGTTATTATAAGAGTTATATCATGTATAGTGAATAGTTAAGGTGGTGCACATTGCATTTTCTGCCAAAATTTATACATTTCCTGTTTATTTTAAGTCTTGAATAATATTGAAAAAATAAAAAAAATAAAAAAAACGTCACAGATTTTGGACCCCACTGTGTATAGCTTAACTAGAAGGTGTGGAGTCAGCTGGGTAGCAGGGAGGATCATTTCTCAATTGCATTTCACCTTGCAGACAGTAGAGGGCTCTATACAGTCCTTGTTTAATGGAGCAATGGTAATGTAACACAGTTAAGTCAGAGGTATTTGGAGGTACTGTAGCTTCAAAGTCTTTCCCCAAAGGTTGTAAGCATCTAAAATGCAGGTCCATGTATAAGCAGATCAATTTCTTAAGATCAAAACAGACAGGCAACAGAAGGAATAGAGGAGCTGCTGTTGGGCCTTTGAGGAAAGCTCTTAACTCTTCCACTGCATAGTACTGTTATTGGATTTTTTTCACTTGGGAGTAAAAACATCTATCAAAGTTCATTTTAATGTACTGATGCGCTCAGGGAACAAAACAGGTGTTACTGTAAATGTTACCATGAGGGTACAAATGCTTTCCCTGAGATTGCTTGTGCCATAGGCAACCAAATGGTTAAAAAGTAAATCTACCTTTTTTCTGACCAATTAGACAAGCTAGAAAGTATGTAGCATGGCTTGGGGACCAAATGATATTATGACAAGACTGCAGGCAAGGCTTTACACTCAGATAGATATACAGTAGGTAATAGGTCTGGTGATCTAGGAAAAAAAATTGGATAGGATCCAAAATAAGAGAACCGCAAGTTTGGTAAAAACATGGTTTGCCTTGAAGATCTTCAAGTGCACTTGATAAAGTTCAAATTTAATTATTTCTGACCTTTTTTGGTCCTTTCTCTTTCTATTACTTTCGTTGTCATTGTATTTTCATAATTGTTTATGATTTTTGCGATTTTTGATGCTAAGGATCGGACTTTACTGTTAAATCTAAGTTAAGGTCTAGGCAATATAAGCAGATTCAGTTGCTTTGTATATTAGTGTATCAGAATGATTCTCGCCCTATGGGGTTTCCCCAATGCAAATTTTCAAGAGAAAAAAATGATAAAACTCAAAAATGTTATCAATTCTTCAATTAAACAACAAAAAAAATGTTTCTTTAAGATAATGCAAAGTTGTAAAAAAAGGGGTTATATAAAGGGGAATATATTACTTTGACATTATATTCAGTAATTTGCTGCTAGACAGCTTGTTAATGATCTAATTAGCAATTTGTAGAAAGTTGACTGTGATCACAGGGTCACCAAATAAATTTGACTTCTAACTGTAACTACAGGCAGGCATTTGCTTTTCTCACAGTTGATTACATCATGGAAATAACTTTACTACACAATATGAAGATTTTCAAACCGACTTTAGGACATTATGTAAAAACAGGCGATAAGCTAATAACTTATTAACACTAACCATAACTAGGGATCTGCTTATTAATTTGATTGCAACTGTTCAATCTTACGTCCTTTAGAAATTCATCTGTAAATTAATTAACATCATTAGTTTTAATTAAAACGTCATTGAGTGATTTTGTTATTTTCTGATTGATTTGTTTATTTTTGGCATGAAACTTTAAACTGGCAAACATTGGCACATGAGATTTGGCTACACTCCAGGATCCTGGCACAGTAAGACTATGCACATTTAAAGATGTACAAATTGCTAAATTCATTACCAAGCCAGCAAAGCAAGTCTTACAGTCTTTTTATATTTGCCAAAAAATCTGTTTTTAGCAAAAAAAAATTATTTTGGGTAAAAAGTGGTATCTAGCTATTTAAGTCCATTAAAGCAGGAAAATAATTGAGTATCTTTTTTTTTTTTTTTTTTTAAAGGAAGGAATCTAACGTAGCACATCAAGTTTTTGACCGTAGTTGTGGTTTTGTGTTCTTGCATCGTACAAGAAATTTTGTCATCTTCATGTCTGGTTAGCAGTGAGATTCACAAACTTTTTTCTTTTTTTAAAATAGATCGTCTAAGATTTTCTCCCTATTTTAGCTGTCGCAAATTCCCGCCTCTCCCATCAAGGCAACAACTACCAACCAGGAGGTTGAAGACTATGGTGTGCTTCCTTTAAGACACATGACGCCATCCGACTGCATCTTTCCGAACTGCTGATCTTGTGACACACTCGGAGAAAAGCGCTATCCGCCCCTTCCGGGTATGTAAGTAGCTAGTAGCTAGTGTCGCTAGTTGTGATGTGTGAGTGCAGGTATGCCATTCCTTTGACTCCTGGCTGCGAAAGGCTGCAAGCATCACCTGGGAACCGAACACATGATCTCTGGATGATAGAACAAACATTTTACCATTCAAAAAACTTTTTGAGCAAACATTAAAAATACACATTTTTTTTATACACATTAAAAAATTTATGCAACTCAGAGCCTTTTTACATATTAGAAATAATTGACATATTTCTAATTTATTGCAAATTGTAATCATTTGATAATAAAGAAAATATTCAATAAAAATGAAATTAAATGATAGTGTTATCAATAGAATCAATAGATCAATAGAAAATGAACTAAAACAACCCTTGCACTGTCAATTTCAATGTGGATTGTTTAAACATAGCTAAAAAAAAACTAGCATTGCATTTTCATGTTTGAACTTGAATCAATATTTAGAATATTAATTTGTAGAACCAGATGCATAAATACAAAGAATAGTTCTCTCACAATCCCATTTATAAATGGGATTACACCACTGTGAAGAACCTTGTCTTTAAACCTACAGAAACTTTTTGTGAAAATGACTTGTCCACTGGTCAACTATAAATAGAAAAAAAAAAATCATATCCGATAAGAAATGTGCTTGTTCTCTGTGCTCGGCTACCGATTCACCCACCGCTGCATTAAGTACACTTTCAATAGGAGTTAACATCTTCCTACACTGTGTAATATTTGTATCACTGACTTGGTGAACTACAGCAAGGTTAAGACTGTAAATGTAACCTCGAGTAGTTCCCCTCTCTTGTCCTCTCTCTCTCTTCTCTCTCTCTCGCTCAGATCAATGCTCGTTTTACTTTTCCATATCTCTCCTTTCCCCCCTCGTTCCCTGGTGCTCTGAAATCTCATCTCTCAGGACGGAGAGCTCGGTATGAATATGAGTAGACGGCTCCTCTTGATGCCATCGGAAAAAATGAATCTCCATTACGTCTGAAAGCTTTTCTCTCGCAGTCAATAACCCTGATATGCGGGGAGAGATTACCACATGAATCACCTGGCCACTAAGCTGCCTCACGGAGCTCCTGAGGCTCCCCAAGCCAGGGAGAATTGTGGACTCTGGGATGCCGTCTTCTTCTCCCCCCCTCACCACCTTGCTCTGCTCTCTGTCTTTCTCTTGAGACGTGTTATTTTCTCAGCGTGGCACTTTGAGCTTTTACTGTAGTCCGGATACGGTGCGAAGTCTGGGGCTGTTTGCGGAATATGGAGTCGGCTCGTACGGTCGGGGGATCATAAACTTTGGCGTGAGTGAAAGAGTATAAATCTGCAAACAGCCTAAAGAGTGTGTAAAGGCAGCGGGAATTTGTTGCAAAGCTGCGCTTTTATATTGCAGGACATTACGAGCCGTTAACTATAAATCTTTTGAAGCCGAGCAATATGACTGAGTTTGCGACGTATACATGAAGCAATATGTCTGCATTAGCAATATGAGAGGGAATAGGACTGTGGAAAGAGTGTGTGTAGGGAATGAAAAGAGAAATAGAAAGTATTGATCCTCAACATGTCAGCCAAAATCACTCAGTTTCTAACAGAGCTGTGCCAAGTTCAGCTTGTGTGTGTGTGTGTGTGTGTGTATATATAACCGTGTAGGTGTGTGTGGAGTGGAAGGCAGCAAACTATCCTATTACAGCAATCCTACAACTCAGATGAGGGGGTGTAAGGGCCATTTCTCCGCTCCTCTGCCTGGTTGAGAGCTCGTCCTCTTCATTACATTCATCTTCCCAACTTTATCTAAATCACCAAAGCACTAGATTCAGCGACACTCACGCTGGATATTAGTAAACCATTTACAATTTCTGTCCTCTCTCGTTTTTTTATCTTCCAACTCCATCTTTTTGAATACCTTGCCCCTTCTGCAGATGACCCCGGAGTTGAAAGGCAGCGCAAAAAATAGCGCCGAGATTTTTCTTTCTTTCTTTCTTTCTTTTTTTTTTTTCCTGGATAAATAAAGTCTGTTTTCTTAGGCAGGGTGAAGGTAGAAGGTAGCAGCTGAATGGGCAGGTGTAAGTGTTTGCTGTGGAGAGATGCACGCTTTAACCTCAGCGCCTGCGCTCTCTGCTGTGCGGGGGAAATCATATTAGTTGTAAATGGCAGGAGAGCGCCTCTCTTTCCTCTCCGCCTGCCCACTGACTTTATTAATATGAGAGTGCGCGGTGTCCTCGGAGAGACCTGAAGAAAACCCTCCGTCGCTTATGAACTGACCTCACCTCTCGCAAAAAGCACCAGGTAGATACATTCACGTCAATTCCGGAGAGGAAGAAAAAAGTCTGCTGCTAACTTTTTTAATAAATCAGGTTAGGGTTCTACGGCCGTGTTTCATATCCTGGTCTCTAATGGACACTCAATGTGTACCACCCGTATCACTCGCTCTCGCTCTGTCTCTGTCTCTATCTATCTATCCGTATAGATAGATAGAGAGGTAGATAGAAAGAGAGCTGAAAACATCAGTGCTGCTTAAAAGACTACTAATTCTGAGCTCTCTGTGAAAGCAGAGCGTGGATCCGTGAAAGAAGGGCACGGTTGCCAATTCAGGGCTGTAATCTATTGACTCTTTGGTTTAAGTACGGCTTTGCCCACGTTGAAGGCTTACCCATGGTGCCAGACGTGGTACGGAAGAGGGTTGCTGGTGATAACATGAGCCTGGGTGTAAGGATGTATAATATGTGCTTAAGAATTGCTCTGGGATCAGGAAAGGAATTTAGAGAAGAGCTTCTGAGTCACCGAGCGAGAGCGAGATTGTGCCTCGGGCATCCACCTACACCTCGGCATTCAAACATGATCAAATATCCTTGTCTACACTCACGCACATGCAAACACGGCTGAAATTTGGGGTTTTAGAAAGAAAGGAAGCTGAAATTGTACTCTCTTTTGTAATTCCGAGGTTAAGTCGACATAAATGGTGCTTTGGCAGCTTCGGGCTTAATTGCAGAGGCTGAAAGCAGAGAAGGAGCTCATCTATTGATGCGACGTGCTGTTTGTGTTTGTAATTTAGGTCAGAGATTCATGCCAAATCTACCCTGTACTAAGAAATCTCTCGAAACTCAGGTGAACCCAGAACTGACTGGAGCTTCTTAAACATGACAGAGTGCTGTAATTGTTCTGCCTGTTCTTCTATCAATCTGCATTATATAAAGTATTCCTCTCTCTCATTCCAGCGCTGCCTCTCATTACGAAACTTTTGTTTGCCATAGCAACCACTTTCTTGGCTCAATCTCTTAGCCGCCCCACAGTCTCGCTTTCTTTCTCCGTTTTTCTCTCTCTTTCTCTTGCTCGCTCGCTCGCTCGCTCTCTCAGCACGTAGAAGTAGTTTTCATGCGACTTTATATCATCAGAGATCATCAGATCTGATGTCACAGCAGCCTATCTTCCCTCCATCCTCCTCCGAGGACCATTATAAGCTTAATGCGGTCTCCTTCAGAAAGACTGACATAAAACTAACCTGTCGGGCGTCAACAGAAGTCCAATTTTAATCTCGCCGAATATAATCTTTTGGCTGTTTGCACAGGGCTCGACATGAGCGCGGGGCTGCTCCGGCCCTCACCTCGGCCGGCTGTCACCTCCGTCATGTCACTGCTGCTGCTGCAGCTGATTACCTGTGGCCATTTCTTATTTTAGTGCCACCGCCTCCCCTTGCTCCTTGGCTGTATCTATGGAAACGGTTGGTTCAAATCGAGCGCTGGTCTCCCATGCACGGTTTCCCTTAGCATATCCTCCTACAGTGTTGTCTTCTCGATATTGTCTTGCTGTCCTTTGGAATTTGACAACGGTGTCAGTGCCGCATCCAGAAATGGATACGTCAGACCTGAAGTGATAGGTCAGAGTGCCTTCAAACTCATAAACATCTGGACAAACTAGACGCTTGTACACTGGATGGTGACAAGGTGACGGGATGCAGGGTGACAAGGGTTCTGAGTGGCAGATGCCGACTTGAGGCGGTGGGAAATTCAGCATCATGTGCACAGAGAGCAGCTTCAGCCTGCAGCAGCGCTGGGTAGCAGGGAAGCAAATTACTGTCATTAAGATGACAATTGCCTGGGTTGAAGAACACACTCTGTACGTATACTTAAAGGCTAAAGAGCAACATTATGTACTGACAGCTCCAATAAAAGGGCTTGTCATGAGATTTGGAGGGGGGATATATGGTAATAGTAACCTACTCTACCAGGGTACCCAAAGTTGTTGACATTACTTAGTAGGCAACATAAGAGCATCGCACACAGGAAATGTTATATAAGAGCCTGACCCTACAGTATGTCAAATGACAACAATTGACTGCCAGTGTGATTGTTATAATTTCTATCAACATGTTGAATGCAGGTAAGAATGAAGTATGGATTTCTCACTGTCATGATCAAAAGATGTTAAAGAAGACATATTAAGCTTTCAGTCATTTTTTCTGTGTTTGTACCGGCTTAGGTTTGGGTGATTCAATTTTTCTTTTTTTCGCCTGTTGTGACCTCATATAAGAAGATCCCCACACAAACTGTTTTGCTCAGCGGCGCTGTTCTCTGGCTCAGCGTTTGCTCATTGACATAGACAATGAAACGATGCATTTGAAGGAGGAGTAAAATAAAGGAAGTGAAATAAATGAAATAAATGCAGTTCAGTTCAAGTATTCACAGAAACACTTTAGAAAACCTTTGTGACCTGATTTAACTTGTTAAAGAAAAAGTTAAATACAAGAACTTTGATGTAAAACACACACACACACACACACACACACACACACACACACACACACACACACACACACACACACACACATATTCGCTGCTTGATATTAACTTTAATCAATATTATTCCACTTGCTGCTCAAACAGTAAAAAAGGTCACAAAGGTTCTTAGAATTCTCTCAAAGCGCTCCTATCTTAGCTTAAAAAGTCCTAGCTGGGAGTTCGATACTAAAAGTGATTCAGGAAACCTTTTAGAGCAACTCTGAGTAAGGAAAGTAGAAAAACTTTTATCTTAGCGAGGGGGTGTGGTTGACCCCATTGCTAGGGATGATGCAGCAATTCAAGGACTGTGATTGGTTAATAAAAAATAACCTCTGACCTCTGCAAAGGTTT
Organism: Clarias macrocephalus; assembly: GCA_011419295.1. NCBI lineage: Eukaryota > Metazoa > Chordata > Actinopteri > Siluriformes > Clariidae > Clarias > Clarias macrocephalus. Next base: position 11,815 of record JAAGKR010007423.1, on the reverse strand, counting down.
TTAAACGTGCTCTTTGTGAAAACAGAATACATGATAATAGAACAGACAGTGAATCATAATTTTTTGTATATGAAGAAATTGTATAATCATGAGAACCGGCTACTTTATGCAAAGTTTCTAGGCTAAATGACTTATAATAATTAAATTATATAAATATAAATTAATTAAACAGCTAAATATTGAAAATGTGTCGACTTTTGAAGCAACCAATTTCCACACAGTAGTTACTATATTTAAGTTCTCACATTTATTTACCGTACTGATTTTATTACTTGTAATCCATTTTAGATTGATGGGAGCAAAATGGCTCAGCTTTTACAATTTACAGGATTACAGGACAGTCTATTTAATTTGCACTTTTGGATGGTATGTAGCCAACAATCCAAGAGAGATGGAAAGACGTAAAACAACAAGAAAACCAAATTGAACAGAAGAGCAGTGTTTACTTTTAAATGTTTGGAGAATATTTCTTCCTTCTGCCATTTTGGCCTCTGCTAGAGAAACTCTTAAGCCTCTTAAAAGTCCTCCTCTCTACTCTTAACAAATTTTACCTGAGGAGCTGTTTTTAGGGCTAAGATGTTTTGTGAATCATTTTGTCTTTACTAAGATTTAATCCTAAATTTAAGGAGAAATTCTAAGAAAATGCCCTAATTCTAAGATTTTTCTTAGAATTTTGTCACTAGGAGGACAACTTTTAGGCTTAAGAAGCTTTGTGAATATGGGCCCTGGAGTTTTGCGTTGTTTTTTTCTATACTTAGGTTATACATTATTATCTGCAATCTTATCCATACAAGTACATTTCATGTTCTGCAAAACAGGTAAGTTCCAACTATGACTTTATGTACGACATGTTAAAATATTCCTATAGACAGACATTACTTCAGATTCTATTTAAGACAATCCTAAAAGCTGTGTGTTGAAGAAAACCTTTAGCACCTGCTTTACCCTTGACTCCTTTTAATCAAGTGAAATAAACCAGATGTAGAAAACATCCCTATATCAACAATTATGGGGTTGATTCTTTACAGGATTAAAGAAAAACTGGTTGGGATTATGCATACAAGCTCCTGTGATTTAGCAGTTACCATAGAAACTATAGCTGTGATTTGATTTGCTGTTTGACCAATCCGAGTGAAGAATTAAACAGCGGCGTAGTACAAATACTTTTAGAGATTCTACATTTGCCATTTACCATTTTATTATGGTTACTAGACTGGGGCATGATAAACGTGCGACTCAGTGAATGTTCTATAAGAAAACAAAGAAACAGGGTAGATAATCATTTCAAGCTTTCCCAACATGTTTTGTCAAAATCAGCAGGCGTATTCCCTAATGGTGTGTCTGTTTGTGGATATGACACATTGTACAGAACCAGTGCTGAGTCCTCGTGGCTTGGAAGAATGTGTTCTCATTTGTCACCTCACCGAGAAATGGATCTCAATAACTGTGCAGCAGCAGCTGACATTTCGCTCCTGCTTATTTTCCGTCCTGTCGTATTGATCGCAGGTCACCCCCAGCTGCTGGCATTCCACCTCCAAACCAGCGTCCAGATTGTGGAATTGTGTAAGCGTTTAATGCCCGGGACTCACTTACACGCTGCTTCTCAGGGTGTCGGCAGTCTGATATGGGTTACCCATGGAGAAAAGGCTGCTGGGTAATTGTGTAAGGGCAGGATTCCCCTCGCAGATGGCTTCATTAGAAGCTGGGGGCGATGGTGTGTGGATCGATCGTGCCGCTCTAGGGTCAATTGATCTTTCCTGGTTCTAAAAGAATGAAAGAGGCCTGTAAGGGAGAATGGGATATAAAAAAAAAAAAATAAAAAAAAAAGAAATCCTGTTAATCATCCTGGTCATGAGGAAAAAAAAAAGTGGAATGGGGGTGGATGGTATTTATGAAGAACTACCCTGCTTATAAGAGAGAAAGTAAATGTGTGTTAAGGCTCAGATGTGAGGGTGTTTAAGTATGTCTTGTCTTTGGCAGCAAGCCTTGATTCTCCAGTGGGCCACACTAGAATTAATAGCTCAGCTGCTTTCTAAGCCCGGCAATTACGGTTATTAAGATTAGGTAATTGACCCAGTGATCTCTTGAGTGCTACTGTGTGGCTCCACTCCACAATGAAAATGTGTGGAGCGGGCAAACATAAAGCTATTTTCGAAACTCGGAAGATGCTTTAACCTTTTGCAGTCTGGATGATCTACTGTAGCTTCTTCTTCTTCTTTTTTTTGGCTCTAATGTGTCCATTAGGTATTAATTTTAAGGGAAAAACATCACTTTGGTGTGAAAGCTTAATTTAATTGATGTCTGAAAGTACATCATTTTGGCTGTTTTCTTTAAAAATGTCTCATTATTATGACATTTATATTTATAAAAACCTTATTCCTATTTAACTGTTTTGAGACAATTTTAAATGGCAGACACTTTTAATTTGTTTGAAGCATTTGTTTTTAGAAACAAAAAGCAAGACACTTAAAAAAAAACAAAAATTGGTATAATTATTCCAAAAATCCAAAAATGGTTCACCACAAGCCTTTCTTTTTTTTTTTTAACATTAAGATAGTTTCCTCCTATCGTTCTCAGGAAGTCGTTCTTGTGCAATGGTTGTGCTTATTAGGGATTTAGATTTACATCTGGATTTTTCTCATATATATATTTTTTTTGTGACAATATCTAAAATAACATTTGGATTGAGATACAAATGGATTTCATTCAGGAGAAAAATCATATGTCTGGATTTTCACAGACTGTTTATCTTTGCAGTGTATTATGATTACTACAATAAACTGGATGCTGGTGGATTCTTATTAAATTATACAGTCACACTCGGAAAAAAATGCTCCTAGCAATGAAATAACTTATTGCATCACCTTCATACAACACATCAGTTGCATAAACTTATAATGAGATAAAAGCTTCACTATTACTTGTACTAATCCTGGCATTTCATGTGCTCTTTCATGTGTTTAGATCCCCCCTCAAGAAACACAATAATGGTTTGATGTTGCACATTATGATTTTAATGTCTCCTTTTGGTGCAGCCTTGAATAGAAGACTGTAATTAAGTGCAATTATACATTAAATATTCAAGTAACTCTACTTCATGGCAGATTTGTACTTCATAAAACCAACACTGTGTTAGAGTAGATGAATAATTAATTTAAGTAACAAAACTGAGATTATGGGACGTGTTTAACAGAAAATCCTTTCATGCTTTAAACCTAATATCTCTCCATGAGTCTGATGTGCTCCTGAAGTGTTTCCCAGTTCGGCACTTGATGTCCATTTGTGCTTCACATATTAAGTGTTTCCTTAAATCTGACTCGTTAACATGGCCTTCATAAAGTTGATATGGGTATATTAAGGTGAAAGCACTCAAATCCGGTTCAGATTTAATACATCGTGCGTCTAGACATCAGTATTCAATGCTAAACTAAGCGCACTATTCAGTACTGAGCTGTCGAATTCTTGAAGCTCATTGGTCAGCCAGGTGTTAATTAATATTCTACGATAGCAGTACTCAGTCTTTCTTTGTTGTTGTTCTACATTTCTATAGTAACAACTGAAAGGGAATAAGTGGGCACTCAACATAATGCATGCATAGTGTTCAAAAGTACTGAGATAAAAGAGATGACCTTCTTAAATAATTAGATATTTTACATTTACGGCATTTGGTAGGAAAACATATCCAGAGCAAATCACATTTTTATCTCATTATACATCTGAGGCTTAGGGGCCTTGCTCAAGGGCCCAACAGTAGTGGGGGTGCTCAGTTTAGAACTAGGGACTATGAGAATCGTAGTTTCTGCCTTAACCACTGAGCTACCTCTGCCCTTTTGTGCAATACAATTTCAAAAGATGTCTTCAGGAGTTAGTACACAGTCCTGTGTGACATGTGACTGCTTCCTGAAGATGATGCACAGAAATTTTCCAAAGAAGTTTACAATTCATGAGAGAATTCCCTAGTGTTTGAGGTGGAGAGCTGAGTTAGACCCCAAAAGTTCTGACACCTATTTGTTCCAAATATATATAAATATTGAGGGTTCAAGCTGCATGCTTAATTTCGACTTATTTGCCTTGACCAATCTATTGGTTAGCTGTATCTACTGTACCTAGTGAAAAGAATTCTACTATTACAAGATCAGTGCAACAGCCTACAATACTGATCACTTGAGTTCTTACTCTCACTCGTCACTTCACCACCAATGACCTTATATAAAAGATAGTGGAACAGTTGTGGAACAGAAGAAAGTAATTAATTTTCTTTGCCAGCCTCTGTAATTCTAAGCAAACATGTAGAGGTCAGCCCATTCTTGTGCTAGTAGTCATTTTCTTTAATGGGTAATCTAATATAGCTTGTAGCAGCAAAACCTTTTGTACTGTATGTGGTTTCAATTAATCTTTCATTGCCATTATTATGAGTTGTGCATTTTCAGATGGTTAGCTAAGTAACTTGTACCTCTTGAGCTCGGCAGAGCATTACTACACAAACGTACCTTAGTAAACTTTAGTGCATTTCAAAGGTAAATTTTCAAATGAGAATGCTAAAATTGTCTAGAACAGAAAAAGCTACCGCTTCTGTTCAGCTACATAAAATATCTATTTTGTTATTTATTTAACCATTTTTATTATTAGGCATTATTTAAACAGGCTTGAGTTTTGACTGTTAGCATAACATTGGCACAACTTTTGCAAGCTAGTCAGCTGCAGTCATATGTTAAAGACATTTTGATCTGCCATAAATGGTATTTGTCTAGCCAGAAAAATGCTTAAAGATTTCTTTTAAAAAAGGGTGAGAAAAAGCCTCAGAAACACCGGGAAAATTGAAAGTGTATGAGTCAGTCAGCTAACATTAGCAAAGCCTAAAATGCCTGCTAGTTTTTTATGCTGTCACAACCTGTGCAGATATCAGTTATGAATCAATTTCTGTGTGAAAAAACAGCACAACTACAAATATATAGCTGCTACATAGCAAGGAAAGTAAAAAGGTCTCTCGGCATACAGTACAAATACAATTTCCTGCCTAACGAATTTTCACCTCAAAAACTGAAATTTGGTACAAAATTTGCCTCTGCATCTGAAACATTTAATGCGGGCTAAGTTGCGCGCACATCCGGGAACTGTTCAAAACCTATTCATGTCAGTGGAAAACCAAGTGAAGCGAGGAAACGTTTTTTTTTTTATTATTTATTTATTATTTTTTTTGTGGATGCAAGATTTAGTGAAGACAAAGCACAATGGGTCTCAAGAATGTTAGCAAGAATGGTACAGTAGCAAAGAGTAAACGGAGCCATTTTAATTTTCCGGTGCCAAGAAGAAAAAATAGGGTTAAGTGAGTGTTAATGTCCATTTACTTCATATTTTATGTCATTTACATGTCTTTTCCAAATGTTTTTATATGCAAAAATATGATTATAGTATTGAAAATTGGAAATATCTGTAATATTTTGTGTATATTTTGGATGGCTGAAACAGATTATCAGCAGTTACATTATTTCCTATGGGAAAATGTCTTTCGGATTAAATCCATATGACGAGCTACCGGCATACTATAATACTATTTTTTATTTGAGCTAAAGAGGATGAAGTGACTAGCTGGCAGGCCTGGCCTCAGTTTCTAGCAGTGCAACAGGTGGTGTGTATAATGAACAGAGTATTTTATAAAACACTGATCCAGGTATGCCAGGAAATATGTTCTAAAAGCTGTATCTCTAGTCTCAGTTGGACAACCTGTAACAAAAATTGACTATAAATGCTTCCTGTTGAAGAAATATTTTAGAACTCTACAGGGGGTTTGATCTGACTGCAGCTCCCATGCTGCTAGCTAAATGACAAAAAAACAGAACGCCAGTCCACTCCAATATTATTCAGCTTTGTGTTCAATAAACTTCAGGTTTTATTTTGTCTGCACTGTTATATATGAATTCATTACTGTGTCTATAAATGAAATTTCTCTGGCAGGGTTTGATGAATATATTAGTTCTTAATTGCCAATGACATTTGAACACATGATACAGAGAGAAAAACTTGTTATTTATGCATCAGGCAGTGGAGACGGCTGCAGGTGCAGGTTAAAATGCTCTATTTAAAAACTGCTAGACAAATCCAAATCACAAAGCAAGGTCATATATCCAAGTATGCATTTACATGTTTTTATATTTGCGGCATTAGACGGACCCCCTTACCTAAAGCAACGTATGTACCTCTATCTCATTTACAAAATTGAGCAGTTGAGGTTTAAGTGTCTTGCTTAAGAGCCCAGCAGTGGCATCTTGGCAGTACTGGGATTTGAACTCATGACCTTCTGATCAATAACCAGGTGAACATGAACATGAAAATGAGCATGGTGTGTGTGGAATTGCCTGCCATGTTTGTAGGCCACAGTGCTTCTTGTCAGATGTGACACACTGATTCCAGTGTTGACGTGACATTCTGTTAGTTGAGCTAATATTACCATATATAGCATAATACTATATTAGGCATGGTAATCACCAGGGAGCAGTCTATAAGATTTTATCACGATGCGTTGGAGAGGATTTGATTAATATTGCTATTTTTTTTAAATATCACGATTTTACAAATATCCTTTTTATAATTATATATTTTTTATTTTGTTACAATTCTAAACAAATTTAGCAATTATAGGGGAGGAGTGAAGAATTTAACTGCATATCATATTGTGTATGGTTTTGTATGTGTCAAATAAAATTTTAATTTGAAATGCAAACAAATAAATCAAAATTAGATTTTATATAATTGATTCTGTAGTCAGTGTGGCTATACACGAATTACACCACAAATGAATCATGAAACATTACTGATTCGATCCCCCCCCCCCCCTATTTTAAGTGTTTATATTTCAATTCTTTTAATGTAGAGATTGTAACTGTTATAACATTTTCATTAGTAATGTTTTCCATTATATTTGTTCAAAACACTTAAAATCATACCTTGTTATTCATTCACCTTTAAGCAGATGATTTGGTAACTAGGACAAATTAATCAACATCTGTGGTACCACTAATGGAAAGACATTTATCGGGAGAGTAACGTATGCTGAGTGTTTTAAAGGTTAATCAATCGAAGTATATAAAAAAGGCAACACTGTGGGAGGAAACCAGAGGAAACCCACCAAGCCACAGTGAGAACATGCAAAGTCCATGCACACAGACCCTGAAGCGTGAATCGAACCTAGACCCTCGAAGTTCAAAACAACAGTACACACCACCATGTGCCGCCTGGTTTTACACATAAGGTTCTCTCGATACAGAACCCAAAGTTGAGAGGGTGGAGTCAGACCTGATGCAAGTCCACCTACCTGGATGGAGTGTGAACAAGAGTTCAAGATATGGAAGAAAATGTAATGTGTTTTATTCTTGGTGTTTATATCTATTCTTCCATCTTGGACAGCATGTCATGGTTACTATTAGGGGTTAGAGAATAATTTTAAGTGGAAAGGTTGGACTTTACGTTTTTCAGTAAAGGCTAGGTTATTATTTTTGTCTTTTGAGAAAACCATGTGCAGGTGCTTTCAGTCAAATAAACAATATTATGTTGAAGTGAGGTATCCAGAACTGTAGTTTCATGCTGCATGTCAGTGATATGAGATTACACAGTGTGAAATAGATCTCCACTTGATGCACATGGTGGGTTTCCTCCAAGTATTCCAGTTTTTCTCCCACCGTCTAAAGACATGCGCAGGCCATTTCAAATCTCCTGTAATGTGTGATTAGGTGTGTGAATGCGTGCATGCTTATGCCCTGTGATGGGTTGGTACCCCATGCAGGGTGGAGCTCCCTTGTGTCCTGAGTTCCCCTGGTTTAATTAAGCAATGAACGAATTAATGTTTTTGTAAAAAAAGCATCTGCCAAATGCCTAAATGTATTATAATGTTGGAGTTTGAAGAAGTACTGTACAGCATAAATGTAACTTTACAAAAATATCCAGCAATGTTACAAATCCAGCTTTTTACTTTTAAGTGTGTATAATAGCATTGTATAAGATATAAGATATAATGTGGGAATAATATCATTTTTGATATACTGTTAATTAAGCCTCATGGTATCATGCAGATTCCTCAACACCTAATAAATTCAGTGTCAAGCTGTATTATAGTTGAAGATTTTAGAGTTGAATTGCGATGGGTTCGAACAGGAACACCATAGGGACTTTAGGAGCAGGACTGGGAAACCCTGCGCTATTACATTTAATCTCAGCCCTGTAACGCATTATGCAAATTTGTTGCAGCTGAACTGCGCTTTAGCTGTTCAGAGCCAAATAATCAGCATCCTGTCCATGGGAGGCGTCAGCCTTTTTCACTCACGCATGTTACACGACAAGATTACTGAATCTCAAAAGGCTCCCTGTAGAATATATATATATATATATATATATATATATATATATATATATATATATATATATATATATATAGTACAGAGTAGGGTGTAAACCCCATCATTTTACACACTATGTAGCACATTCATGAAGGAGCTACCGATTTAGTTTAAATGTGACAAGTTTTGCCGTTTTGAAAGACAGCATTGTTTTTAGGCTGCGTAATAAATAATGCAGAGATGGACACATCCCCACCGTGTAGGAGTTTAAGCCCTACATGAGAGACAAGTATTTTAAAACACCTCAAAGCATATTAAAACAAGTAATCATGTCTGAGACGCCTGAGCTAAATGAGAATCCTTCTTTTCTCTTCTGCAAATTCTTTCTTTAGTCACACACATTCGGTCTGTCTGTAGCTTACAGAGACTTGCTTGTTAAAAAGACCCACACAAGCTCAGGCTAAAAAGCACGTTTAATGAGCAGAGCAACACGGCTGTCTCTGATAAGTGAAGATGCATACTGAGGACTGCATTATGGGTAATCTGCAGGGCTGCCTGTAGCTGTGGATCTAACACTTGCCAAACATCCTGACTTCTCCTGCAGAGTTATATTCTCACCCATATTCCCATGACCTTTCCTTAATTCTACATTTTTCATTGATGATCGTCTCTTTTTCTGTCTTCTTGCTCTAGACTTCTAGCCATGATTTGATCAATAGATCTAAAATGACTTTACGCTGAATGTCAAAGGTAGATTTCTACAGGTTGTCCACACCGATCCTATTCTCTCTGGATTCTTATTTTTTAAATAATAAATGAATGTTTAACACATTTGGCATTTGCTATTTTCTGATTTTCATTTGTTAGTAAAAGGCACAATGCTGCTGCGGATGCAAAAAGAAAGTCTCAGCAGGTTAAGACGTCTTGAATAAAGCAAGTTCTCATTATGCAACTATTATATCACAAATATAATACAATTAAACCTATGTCTAGACTTATTTCCTTCTTTCAAGCTTTCTGGAAATAAATGCTTTAATAAGCAGAACTATCAGCTAATGCAATAAGAAAATTTCAAGCTTTATTGAGTAAAAATATCTAGAAATAATACAATTATTATTATAATATTTTTATATATTATATATATTATATATTATTATTATTATTATTATTATTATAATTATTAGGGTTTTTTTTTCTTTGCAAATGTCCTTTTGCAGTACGAATTAAAGGTAACATTTGTATTTGCTCTCACGGTTGGCAGGTATGATCTATTTTTCGTTGGTGTTCGATATATTCGCTCTGACAAAATCACCTGCGGAACTAATTTCAGTGCATAGATGGTAAAAAAAGTGAAAAGCATGTGTGTTATTTCATCATGAACTATAAAAGCCAATCATGATGCGGTATGCAAATGCACACATAGTACAGCAAGTATGTCAGATGGAGGTGGGCGTGGCATTTATAAAGGAATTTTGTGCATAATTTTGTGTTATAAAGGAACTTAAATTAAAATCTCAGTCAATTCAGTGTGCATTTCATTCAACCAGCTTCCATGAATAAGGAAGGAATGCACTGGTTTTATTAAATAATTAAAAAAATAATGAATTCATATTTATTTCCTTGGTTGAGAAAACCACTGTGGTCACTTGCTACATTTTATGCTGCCAGTCATGCTTTTGAATTATTTCGTTTTTGTCCTCAAATGCCATGAAAATGCAGTGTGGTGCAGAGAATAGAAAATCATTTTAAGGTAGAATGAAGTAGAGAGGAGGAAAGAGAAAGAAAAATTGCTGCTTTCTGAATGGCTTTTCAATCACTGCCACTTCTTCATGTTACAGCTCAAAGTGTGTTCATGTACAAGCAGGTGTGCTAAAGATAAGGATTTCAGAAAGTGATTCCAGGTTAAAAAACAAGCCATTTAGTGTTGCAGCACAGTATTATTTATAATGCTAATTTAAAAATTCAAGGATTTGACAAAAAGCGGTTTGATGGCATAGTGTTTAGCCCTGTGGCGTCGCACCTCCAGGGTTTGATGGTTCGATTCCCGTCTGTGTGTGTAAATTTTCATTTTCTCCCTGTGCTTGGTGGGTTTTTCCCAGATACTCCGGTTTCCTCCCACAGTCCAAAAACATACAGATTAGGTTAATTGGCGTTCCCAGAAATTGCCTGTATATGGTGTATGTACAGTATGTGTGCCTTACAATGAATTGTCACCCCATCCAGGGAGTACTCCCCAACGTTCCAACATATAAATGAATGAATGAATGAATGAATGAAGGGTTTGACACATTAGGCATCAAGAATGCAATTATATTATAAGATAAATTTAATGGCTAATAAATATTTATTTATATATTAATTAATGGATAAATAAACTCTGACAAGTTAGACTGTGTTTTCTACAAAATTTCTAATAATATATAAGAAGATACATTTTTTAAGATTTATTTGTCTGACTAAGTACTGCTTTTTGTAATGTTTTTTCTACCTACAGAAACCAAATGCTGTGAAACACTGTGTTTTCTGTTTGAATGCTAGCTAAAATGATAGCGTGTAACTACTTACCAGCCATAACATGAGGTGACGGAATGAGTGTTTATTGTGGCTACCTCGATTTATTGTGTCTGGTGAACATTCCACAATGTGAAACACATCAACAAATACTTTGGCAGCTTGGACAAAAGTCCCAGATTTTCCCGCACTGGTCGTTACAGCTCTGGAGGACCTTTTATGTGTTTATTGTAAACATGAATGAGACAGTTAATTAAAATGCAAGGACATAATGAAATTCGGACAAACCACTCTGACTAATTAGCATGTCTTTGGTAGTGAGTGTGGTACATACACAGAGACAGAGAGAGAGAGAGAGAGAGAGATTTAATTAGGAGAAGGAAACATTATAAAAAAAAAGAGATGGAGAAAGGAAGTTGAGATTAGTTGGGCATAATGGAGTGAGAAAGACCAAAAGAAAGAAAGGAAAAGGAATCGATAAAGAAAGGAGACAGAGAGAACAAAAGTACTAGAAAGAAAGTAAAAGATTACAAATGGTAAAAGAAGCAAAAAAAATAAGAGAAAGAAAGGAGCATAAATGTGCAAAAGAAAGAGAAAGGAAAAAGGACAAAGGAAGGAAGAAAGCAATGAGAAAAGAAAGAAAGAAAAAGAATTGACCTAGAAAGAGACAGAATCAAAATAATTAAATAAATAAACAAATGCATAAACAAAACAAACAAAAATAAATAAAGGATTCAAGTGATCAAAAATTAAGTCACAGGAAAAGAAAGAAAGAAAGAAAGAAAAAAGAAAGAAAGGAAAGAAGAAAGAAAGAAAACGAATCAAACAAGAAAACAAACTGACAGAAAAAGAAAGTAAGAAAGAAAGAAAAAAATAATTTACCAAGAAACAGACTGTATCTAAATAAATAAATAAATCAATGAATAAAGTAAATCAAAAAAGTAAAAGAAAGGAAGTATGGAAGAGAGGGGAAA